>CM050914.1:50358724-50608112 GCA_027742785.1 Vigna reflexopilosa
AAACCACACACAAATAATTACTCACAAGCTTGATATGTTCAGTCCCGATGTGAGGGGGTGTGATAGAACTGGTATCCAAGACTTACACTGAATATACTTCTTTATTGAACAAAGACGGTTTCCATGCCAATGTGACAGGGAAATAAGCCCAGAATACAATTGTAGATTTATAACAATCACCAAGATGGAATTCTGAGAGACTTCTCTCTCAACCCTTTCCAACAAAAAACCTACCTTCCTACCAAGCCCCAACAGACTTATATATGTCTGTTACAGTTATAACCAATAACTGTTTTAATTGTTTGTTTCTCTCCTTCTTTTATATACAATACCAAATCTATCAGGGTGCATTAGAGATATCTCATACACTGGGGATATATATAAGTAGGTGTAAACCAATTTTATGAAGCTAAGTTAGGTTAAAAATCCACTTTCTAATATTTTTTATCTCTTCCTTTCACTTTTAGACAGAAGAAACAAAAATTCCAAACAAAATTGAAGATATCAACAAAGGTTCTCACAATTTGAATCTCAACTCAATAACCATGATCAAAGGCAAATAAGATACACAGAAAGGGTAGAATAAATGTTCAATATTATAAGACTCTTAAATGGCTTTGCACATTCGTTACATAGGCCTGTTTAAATATATCATGAGCTGAACACCAAAGATGTGCCCAAAACTGATATAAGAAAGTGGAAAGAAATTATGAAGATGCAGGCATTTCACTCAAACCAAAAAGTCAAATATAACAGAGTATCAAAGTTGTCACGCCACCCTAAAGCCTCTCCTTAGTTCTATCACAAACATGTAACTAATAAAAAGAGCCTCTCACAGAAAATAAAAGATAGAAGAGAAAAAAATGTTAATTAGCTCAAAGAAAAACTTTATACACCATAATTCCTTTTTTCCGTTGTTCTCAAAAAAGGATGCTGAGAGAGAAAAGGCATTCAAGTTGCAAAGCCATGATATTTCACAGGGAACATATTACCTTGTCCACAATAGTGCCAAGAAGACTGACGCCTACAGGCTGCATGTTCTCAAATTGAATTGTGCTAATCTGTTATGGAGGAAAATGAGACAGGAGGATGTGATTAATGTCACAATTTGAGATAATATCTTTAGAATCTTCCTAATTAGAAAAAATAGATACATAATCTTTCATTTTATTTTATTTTCCTAGTTTTCCTAGTTTCTCTATTTTCCTTTTTAGGAGAATTAGATTATTACAAATAGAGGGTATAAGAATGTATTTTTCATGATTGAGAATAATAAAATAAGTCTTATTTTCAACTATTAATTTTGAATATTTCTTGAATATCCAATAAAAGTGCAAAAGGTAGATCATGCATGGCTAAGCTGTACCTGATAAGCAAGTGATATTAACTCTTGCAAGTGGAGAACCAACCAATCACTAGTAGATTTCCCATTTGCATGTTCTTTCCTTGCCAAGGTTAGATCAAAATGTGCAGGATATCTTCCAACAGCATCTGGTAGATGGCTTAAGCATCTGAAACAACATTAATTATTCAAACAATAAACAATATTAACGAAAGACGATACATAATTTCAAAGTTAACTTTCCATAAAAGGATGAGGATATTTTTAGCATTAGACACATTAACATCAAATGAGAGAATCCTTTCCTTAATTATCTCTAGTGGTAAACAAAGAGGGTGATTATACTATAAAATTGGGTAAATTTATCATTGACAGATATATGAAAGTTCTAAAAATTTAAATTAGAAGTTGAGAAGTACATACTCTGCAGCAAAAAGTCTGGTCTTATATCTGAGGTACTTCTCCCTATTAGTAGCACCAATGGATGCTTGAAACTTGTCACTCTGTGTGTTGTTGGATCCAGCAACCATATTTTCATCATCTCCCAGGTTCAAACCCGAATCACCGTCTAGGTTATCATTTGCCCCAACATTGTTATTTTCTGTGTTCCTCATTGATGTTGCAAGGACCTGTAATAATCCCATCATACCACGGTGAAGAGTATTGAGAAGTGTCAGAAAATATCTTTTGACCCAAAAACCAAGGTTATTGATTGGAGTTTGACTACTGACAGCATTTACTTTGAATATTCCTCTAGCACATCTATTATAAATTGGGGGTAAACCGGAGGCAATTTAATAACATCTAACTTTTCAAAAAGTTGTCGAAGCAGCATAATCTGTTAGATATATTATCTTATTTCTCTTTTATCTTTAGTTAGTTTATTATTTCTTATTTGTATTTTGGGCTTAGCCCATATTTCTTTTATTATAAATAAAGGATCCTATGTGTATATTCAAAACAAGGGAGATTAATTCCATATATAATTTTCACTATATTCAACTTGGTATCAGACAACGAAACCTGAACCAATGATCTTGTTTTCTATCTATTCTGCTCACTTAACAGTTTAGGAAGAAAAAGTAGTTTACTGTCATTTGAGCTTGTCTTGCAATTTGGTAGTAATATCTACACTTGAAAGGATTAATTTGAAAGAAAGAAGATTCTTATTTTTGTTAATTGATTTGAAACTGTACATCAACTCCTATATATAGAGAACTCAAACCCTAAAGTAATAATTACAAGAGATCTCTAGAATCTTCTAACAACTTATAGTAATACATTTAATATCTTATAACCAACTTTTAGTATTGCATTTGTATAATACTGTTTTATTATTCAAATCATAAAAAATACATTCTGATACCCTCTATTTGTAATAATCTAATTCTCTTAAAAAGGGAAATAGGGAAACTGGGAAATCTAGAGAAAATAAAATAAAATAAAAGATTATGTATCTATTTCCTCTTATTAGGAAGATTCTAAAGATATTATCTCAAATTACAACACTCCCCCTCAAGCTGGATCATACAAGATTGTATGAACCAAGCTTGGAATAGACAAACTCAATCAGAGATAAAGTCAATAGACCAACTTGGACAGCAACGGACGAAGGCGAACTAGCACAATGAAACTTCAACTTGGACAGCAATGGATGAGAGCGAACTAGCACCATGAAACTTCAACTTGGACAGCAATGGATGAGGGCGAACTAGCACCATGAAACTTCAACTTGGACAGCAATGGACAAGAGAGATTTCCATCAAAAATGGACGATGACTTGCAGCAGCAAACAGCAGCAAACAGCAACAAACTGCAAGAATAGATGAAGGGCCTACAATGGCGAATAGCAACAAACTGCAGGGATCGGAATGCCATCAATAGTGGCGAATAGCAACAAAACTTCAAGGGACTTGACTGCCCTAAACAACGACAAGCCTTCAGGAAACATCTGTCCTGCAGAGGCAAACGACAACAGACCTGCAGGGACTACACTACCATGCAGCAGCTGGAATTAAAAGGCTAACAGCCATAAACCTGTAGGGACTTAACCACCCTAAACAGCAACAAACCTTCAAGGGACTTAACTGCCCTGAACATATGGAAGGCCTTCAGGAAACAATTGTCCTGCAGAGGCAAACAGCAACAAACCTGCAGGGACTACACTACCTTGCAGCGACTGGAACTTTCTCCTCCTCACGACTGAACAGCAGAACGTGAAGGTGGAAGAACTGGTGAGAACCGATCCGTACGAGGGACAAACCTGAATCCCATAACTTTGAAAGAGTCAATTCAGCGGTCAGTCTCAAAGAACAAGTCTCAGTGAGTTGTTATAACAAAACATTGGCAGAAACCAAAAACACCATGGCATCAAAAAGGCCAAATACAGGTTGGAGGTCCAAAGTTCTCTGCTGGACTACTCCTAAATGGTGATACTTAACACTGTATCACAAAAAATACGGGCTAAACTCTAGCCCAAGAAGGAAGTTCTCTGCAGAGGCTGAAAAATATTTCCCTCAGACAAATTCCTGGAAGTATAGCTTATAGCTAGGTCCGATTCAACTCTGGAAGTATAGCTTATAGCTAGGTCAGATTCAACTCTGGAAGTATAGCTTATAGCTAGGTCAGATTGAACTCTGGAAGTATAGCTTATAGCTAGGTCAGATTCTGCAAGCACAATTTTGTGTAACTGTTATCAGAAGCAGAAGTAGAAGCGCCCTTCCCCTCTGGATGAGCCATCCACGGCTTCTTTAGATTCCGAGGAACACGCAAAAAACATCTTCTCTGCGGCATGGAAAAGAAAAGGAAGAAGCTTCGTCGGAAGAAGAAATCCATTGGTGGTGGCAGAAAGCCCGTGAAGGCAGAGAACCCTTCTCAATTGAGAAGAAGATGACGGAAGAAACACAACAAACACTACCGCCCAAGAAGTTACCGAAACGGTTTTTGAGAACGTCTGGGATACGGACAATGAGGGAAAATGGAAGGCGAATGAGAATATAGCCCCTGTTGACCAGACTTTGACTCATATGGACGTTGCCAATGAGATGTCGCCACGTGTCCACCCTCTTTCTCACCCAATTAGGGTTTTCTGAACGTGATGCGCGAGATCGAGAAGGAATTTCTGATTTCTGGTTTTGTAGTTGCTGAAAAATAATCTGCGACAGTGAATTCTGGGTTTTCCCCTGCAGGTGTGTGTGCGAGAATGATGGATGCAGGCCGTGGAGGTTGAACGGCGGCATGGTGGCGAGACCGTGGTAAGGCGTTGAAGGTTGCGGTGGTGCATGGAAGAAGGAAGAGAGTGACGGAGGGCTTGCGGTGCGACAGTGGCAGCGTTTTCTCGGCGGCTTCACGACGGCACGGTGGCTGGTCGGCGCGCGACCTCGTGGTAGTCTCTCCTATGACGGCGATGTCGGTTTCTGGTGGTGCGGCGGTGAGGATGACTGGTTGTGATGATGGTGGTCCGGTGTCGGCGTGTTTTCACGGTGGCCTAGGTTGGGTCATAACAGAGAGAGGAAGGTCCAGCGAGACGACCGGCAGTGGCATAGTTTGATGCCGACGCCGGGAAGGCGGCGCGTCACAAACACGCACCCGAGGAGGAGGCGCGTGACGGTGCGTGGGGAGGAATCTGAGACGGCGACCACCAGGGTTAGGTCGCGCTCGAAGAGACGATCCAGATCCGCTGGTCATCGATCGAAACTGCGACGGTGGCCGGCGACGGACGGTGGTTGCCAGCAACGGACGGTGGACGACAGCAAAGAGCGGCGGTGCACAGCGAAATAAATAGTGAAGGCCGTGCCTTTCTTGGGTTCCCTTTTCGAATAAGAGACTTTCGGTCTCCTTGATCTGGGTGCAGATGAATTGAAGCCAATGAGAATGCCAATGTTTGGGCATTAGAGAAGGAACCATTCTAATTTTACTGGGCCGAGGTCTGGAAGAACATCTTCTTTAGCTGTTATCGGAGGAAATCAACTTGTTGGTCATGAATATTCTAGGGGGTTTTGTGAAAAACACTCAATTGATCTAAGGTACAGAGGTTTAACAAGAAATTTTTTTAGGTGGCCTCCGACGGCCATAGTGGCCGGCCGCCGGCAGACAGCAAAGATAGCGGAAACTGATCAGACAAGCTCTGATACCATGTAGAAAATAATAATGTTTTATTATTCAAATCATAAAAAATACATTTTGATACCCTCTATTTGTAATAATCTAATTCTCTTAAAAAGGAAAATAGGGAAACTGGGAAATCTAGAGAAAATAAAATAAAATAAAAGATTATGTATCTATTTCCTCTTATTAGGAAGATTCTAAAGATATTATCTCAAATTACAACAGCATTTAATATCCGACAAACAACATCTACAATTCAACCATGTGTCACTATGTTACAAGTTACACATATACCACTCTATCATTATAGATAAGACAATTGTAACGGGTTGAATCACTTGAGGTTTTTCTCACAATAAGGATCTCCCTTAACCCTTCATCATTTTCAATCCTTGTTTTACAAGACAAATCCCTGTACTTGTTACATATCCTTGTGCTAAACAATTACTTAGATATCCTCCTCCCCCCGTCCCACAGAGAAACAAAAAATCCTTAGAGGGCTCAGTCAAAAACAAAAATTAACATATCCCATGTGCATTAATTTTTAATTTCTGGACACTGCAAATAGTGAGACATAAGCTTACCACTTTGCGACATACTGATATCCAATGTGAAGGACATGAAGGACAAGCTGCACAGAGTAATCGCATAATTGTTGTCCGCACCAAGTTTCCAATTCTGCACAAATGAAAGCAGTCTCAGCCAAATACCAATAGCTATAAATCACTATTGCCAATTTGTTAATAACAGATAAATGAACTGTGGTTGACCATGGAAAATGCAATCATCCCCCTTTTTCCCTCTTAAAAGGAATTCATTAAACCACCCTCTCTTCCCACCCTTCTTCCTCAAGAAAATAAAACAACAAAATTGTAAAACCAGAGGAAGAGCCAACTAATAATCTTATGAGAAAATAATGTTCAATACAAAAATAATATCATTTGAAGATTGAAACATTTAAAACAAAACAAAGAAACCAAATACTAGCTTTTGTACTCATGACATCTCTTTGCTGCTTGAATATAAATTCCTTTTTCTATAAAAAAAAATTCTAAGTAGGTTTAGATCTAACACTACCCAGCTTGTAAGATGCAAATTGCACCCTACTTACATATTATACCTCAGCATTATTCCTAGTCAATATGAAATCTCTAACACACTCCCTCAAACCCAGGAATTAAAATCTTGGGCATGGAATTAGATATTTGTGAGTAATCTAATAGGAGCCCGATAATGATGACATAATGGTCCTAAAAACCTGGACTAGGAAAAGACTTGAATGGCCTTAATACCATTTAAGTGGGTTTATGTCTAACTCATCTTCATAAAACCAACTTGTAAGGTTAGTATTGCACCCTACTTAAAAATTATAATTCGGCTTTATTCCGAATCGATTTGGGATCTCTAACAAGTTTCACTCTAAAAGGCATCATTATAAAGCTTTGAAATCCCAACTAAATTGGCTCCCCAAAGCTTCAACAATCATGTGCTTCTAGAGGAACACGTATTAAAAGAAAATGAAAAGATACACCATTGGGGGCAACACCAAACCCATGTAGAAAATAGTAAAACCTATATTCCGGTAGCTTGTATTAGTTCATAAAGAAGTCCTGAGTGATACAAGTGAGCCACCTACCATACCACACTCTAATCAACCTTATTTAAAAGAGATAAACAATTACATTCTCATCATCTCTACTTGTAACAACCAAACACTAAAAAATGAGGAAATAAAAGTATGTTAAAATAAATAGGAAGATTCTAAATACAATGGACAGAATGACGACATTTTTATCCTTATAATCGTTACAACAGAAATGAATAGGCAATTACGTAAAATATTTCAAGAAACTAATAATAAAAAAGGAGTTTGATTTTGATCTTAACCAAAGAAGAACTAATCAACAGGAGAGGCTAAGAAATTTTGTTTATCTAAGTTCGTACTCCGAATCAGTTTCCTCATCAAGCATAAAGAACAGGTTATCTTCAATCTGCTCAACAATAATGGAAGCCTGCAAAGAGAAAAATCAGGACTTAGCACAACAATCTGACATGCTAGCTTTTCTATATCGAAAACATATAAAGATGGGAAACCAACTGGATCTTTCTCAATTAGATGCCTTAGAGTAGACACAGCAAGATGCCGCAAAGTTGGCTGCATTTAGAAAAGGAAAAAAGAAAGTCTAAGCAGAAAAGAAGAGCTAAGAACACATTATATCCTATAATGAAAAATACATCAGAGGTAAACCTGTCTTGATGACAAAGTAGACAGAAGAGTCTGCACATGGGAGTGTACAGAAACAGCTTGAGGTGCAAAAAGAACAAGCTGTTGTGTGAAGCGAGCACTCCTGCAACAAAACAAGAAAACTTTTTATAACTATCAATAAAACAATACTTTGAAAAATACTTTCCCCAAAGCCAGAAACGAGATGACAACAAGAAAATATTAATTATATTATAAAAGGTGGAATGAAGAAACATACTCAAGCATAGTTGAGGTTTCTTGCCAGCTGCTAATCTCGGCAATGGCAGACTGAAAGGGAAAAAATACTCTATGAAGTATAAAAAAAATGCAGAAGACTCTAGATTATTTTAACAATCTAAGTCCCACTTCAATGCTGTTAAAGATGTTTCTCTTTTCTGATTGTTGCCACAAGTAACTGTTTTTTCTATTCTCAGTTAAAATTAACTGTTAGTAATTCTATGATCTATATATAGGTCTTGGGTAACAAAGAATTATGAACTTTTCTGTAAGTACATACTCATTGTCAGTATCAATTTATTTTCTTTCAACAAGTGCATAAGGTTGTAGGGTAAGACTGCAGCTCTGGTATCTTTAAGCAGGCTTCCTGAACACAGCAGCTGATGGCTTTAAGGAAGCTTTCCAAATAGACATGCCGAGGAATTTGTAGCTACTTCATTGAATTTTGTTTTTCAATATTTATCATGTCCATTGGTGTTTCTTTATTCATTAAAGGGGATCGTTTATCCAAGAAATTCTTTTTGAATTATAATTATTTTCTCTTTCCTCTCGATAAGTTTATGTTTTTATTGATAATTAAAAAATACTATAAAAATTCACCTTGGAGCGGGAGAAAAAAATGCTTCCTGGGACAAGCTCGGGGCCAAGAACAGTAACTATAGCATTTATAAGACGGCCAACTCCCTGCTGAATGTCTACTAACCCATTATCGTCAGATAAAAGAATGTCCATAGCAAGAGAAAGTGTCGCCTGTGAATAAACATAGAAGAACAACATGATGTCTAATAAGAAAGATTAAGTAGAAAATAATAATAAAATTTATTATTTAGAATTGATTGAAAATACATTCTCATATCCCCTATTTGTAACAATCTAATTCTCCTAAAAAGGGAAATAGAGAAACTAGGAAAACTAGGAACAAATAAAATAAAATAAAATATTATGTATCTATTTCCTCTAATTAGGAAGATCCTACAGATATTATCCCAGATTACAACACTCCCCCTCAAGTTGGTAAATGAATATCAATCATTCCCAACTTGCCTACAAGATCTTGAAATCTACCCGGAGAAAGCCCTTTTGTGAAAATATCTGCTATTTGAAGTTCTGTAGGAACATGAGTTGTAATCACAAAGCCTCTGTCAAGATTATCTTTGATGAAATGTCTGTCAATTTCAATGTGTTTGGTTCTGTCATGCTGTACTGGATTATGGGCTATACTCATAGCAGACTTATTGTCACAGTGTAGTTGCACCGGGTGCTCCACTTTGACTTTAAGATCATCCAAGATGATTTTCATCCAGAGTCCTTCACACATTCCTTGAGCAAGGGCTCGAAATTCAGCTTCTGCACTAGAACGGGATACTCTATCTTGCTTTTTGCTTCTCCATGTTACCAAACTATCTCCAAGAAATACACAATACCCAGAAGTAGATTTTCTGTCAGTAATAGAACCTGCATAGTCCGCATCAGTATATATCTTCATATTCAATGTGTCTTCCCTTTTGAATAATAGCCCCTTTCCTGGACTTGACTTCAAGTATTGGAGAATTTTGTCAACTGCTTGCATATGTCTCTCTCTTGGATCATGCATAAATTGACTCACTACACTAACTGCATAAGCAATGTCTGGCCTTGTGTGTGATAGATAAATCAATTTTCCCACCAATCTCTGATATTGGGCCTTCTCTACAGGAGCACTTTCTTCACTTCCAATTCTGTGATTCTGTTCTATAGGAACAGTTGAGGTTCTACATCCCAACTTTCCTGTTTCTTTGAGGAGATCAAGTACATATTTCCTCTGGGAGATGAAAATTCCATTCTTGGAGTAGGCAACCTCTATCCCAAGAAAATATTTGAGTTTTCCTAGGTCTTTCATTTCAAATTGAGCTGCCAATTTTTCTTTTAATGCCAATTTTTCTATTTCATCATCTCCTGCAATAATCATATCATCCACATAGACAAGCAATAGAGTGAGTTTACCTGTAGAGGAGTGCTTTATGAACAGAGTATGATCTCCTTGGCTTTGTTTGTATCCCAAGGAAATCATAGCTTTTGTAAATCTTCCAAACCATGCTCTAGGAGATTGTTTAAGACCATACAATGCTTTCTTCAAAAGACATACCTTGTTTCTTTCATTTTTCACTTCAAAACCTGGGGGAATCTCCATGTACACTTCCTCATCTAGATCTCCATGAAGAAAGGCATTCTTCACATCCAGCTGGTGTAAGTCCCATCCAAAATGGGCAGCCAAAGCGAGAATAACTCGAACTGTATTCATCTTTGCCACTGGGGCAAATGTCTCCTCATAATCAATCCCATATGTTTGGGTATATCCTTTTGCCACCAATCTAGCTTTATATCTTTCTATTGTCCCATCTGCCTTATGTTTCACTGTGAATATCCATCTACACCCTACTGCCTTCTTGTTTCTTGGCTTATCAACAATCTCCCAAGTTGAATTTCTTTCTAATGCATTCATCTCTTCTTTCATGGCTTGATTCCAATGTTCAAGTTTCATGGCCTCTTGGATTGAGGTAGGAATTTCTGTGGCATCAATGGCAGCAATAAAACTTTTGTGCTTATCAGAGAGATTGTTAGTGCAAACATACTGAGAAATAGGATATTTAGCACATGATCTTCTTCCCTTTCTCAATGCAATGGGTAAATCCTCAGTAATACTTACCTCCTCATCATTGATATCTTCAGGGATCCTCACCTCCGGATTAGACAATTTTTCTTGCTCGAGAGTCGAAGTGGGTTGTTCTCTTCTTTCATATTTTTTGCCAAAAAATCTGTCTTCTTCCTCACTGTGGACTATGGTAGCTTCATTGCTCAGGTCTTGGGCATCCTGCAAAGACAAACATGGTAATGACAAGAAGGAGAGTTCATCCACTTCAAGTGCTTTCTCCCCCTGAAGTGGTGGACTGACATGAAAGGATTGTGTTTCATGAAAGGTGACATCCATGGTGACAAAGACGCGCCGACTCTGAGGATGATAACATTTGTACCCTTTTTTATTAGAAGGATACCCAATAAAGACACATTTAAGAGCTCTGGGATCTAATTTACCACGGTTAGGATGATGAGAGTGAACAAAAACAACACATCCAAAGACTCGACTAGGTAGACTCGTTAGTAGGGAAGAAGAAGGAACAAAAGACAATAGAGACTCTATAGGACTAATGCCATTTAAGATACGAGTGGGTAACCTGTTGATGAGATATGTGGCAGTTAGCACAGCTTCTCCCCAGTAATTTTTTGGAACAGACATTTGAAAAAGAAGAGCTCTAGTTACTTCAAGAAGATGACGATTCTTTCTTTCTGCAACCCCGTTTTGTTGAGGGGTATTAACACAGGTTAGTTCATGAACAATACCATTATGAGACAAAAAATTAAGAAATTCATGATTCACATATTCAGTACCATTATCAGACCTAATTTTTTTGATATTTTTTCCAAATTGATTTTGGACAAGATGGAAAAAATTAACAAAAATTTGAAAAACTTCGGATTTATTTTTCATAAGGTATGTCCATGTGACACGGGTACAATCGTCAATAAAAGTAACGAACCATCTGGCTCCAGAAATAGAATCTATGACAGGACCCCAAACATCAGAATGAATTAAATCAAATGGAGAAATACTCTTTTTATGACTAATAGGATAAGATGCACGATGGTGTTTTGAAAATTGACAAATATCACAATTAAAAGACTCAACAGATTCTTTGGTAAACAAGTGGGGAAATAAGGACTTGATAAGACTGAATGAAGGATGCCCAAGCCTTTGATGATGTAACCATATTTGGGATTTTGCCCACGTCTCAGATGTTGCTTGTTGAGTCATGATTTTCGTGTTGCTTTGGTCATCAAACTCTAAAAAATACAACCCACTATGCTCTTTAGCAGTTAAAATTGTCTTCCCCATGGCAAGGTCCTGAAAAACACAATAAGTTGGAAAAAATGTTACTGAGCAATTTAAATCCTTTGTGAGTTTTTGCACAGAGATAAGATTGTTCGCTAATTGAGGAACATGTAAAACATCCTTCAATACAATGGATGAGTCCAAAATTATATTCCCAGAGCCGCATATAGGTATACCCTGACCATTCGCAACTGTAATAAGTTGTTCTTTATTTCTTTTACCATATGAGTCAAAGGACACACTAAAAGGTGTCATATGATCAGTTGCACCTGAATCAAGGATCCAAATACCTTGAGACACATGATCAACAGTATTGAGGCAAATCTTACCTTTTATGGACAAAGTGCATGATCCAGAGGACTTACTCATTGATTCATCCATTGCTTTCAAAGGAATAATTTTTACTTCAGACATCCCGTAGAACACAACGAGGAGTCTCCAAGACAATAACGGTGTATGGGTCACACCGAAAAAAAAGAAGCAGAACTTAAAAAAACCAGATCTATTCAAGAAAAGGTCAAACGGGTCGACACAAACCCTAGGAACAGACTCAGGAGTCTCCGGTGACTCTTCTGTGACGGCGACGGCGAGTGGGTCTCACCGGAAAAAAAAGAGAGCGAAACTTAAAACTCAGATCTGCTCAAATACAGTCCAAACGAGTCGTCACCGACCCTAGGAATAGACTCAGGGTGCTCCGGCGACCCTGTCTGTGGCGGCGCCGGCGAGTGGGTCTCGCTGGAGGTGGGCGCGTGGGCTACACGCGCCGGCGGCGGTGGAGGCGCGTGGAGGCGCGTGGCGGCTCCTTTCACGGAGCGACTTCCGGCGTTGTGGTCGTCGGAGTTGGGCGCACCTTTCTGCGCTATCAACGACCCCAACCGGCGACGACGGCAGCGACGGTGGTCGGACAGCGGCGACGGCGGCAGCGGCGGTGGTCGGACAGCGGCGGCGGTGCGACTGTGCAGTGGAAGGAGTTCCAAGATCGGAAGCTCTTGATACCAAGTAGAAAATAATAATAAAATTTATTATTTAGAATTGATTGAAAATACATTCTCATATCCCCTATTTGTAACAATCTAATTCTCCTAAAAAGGGAAATAGAGAAACTAGGAAAACTAGGAACAAATAAAATAAAATAAAATATTATGTATCTATTTCCTCTAATTAGGAAGATCCTACAGATATTATCCCAGATTACAACAGATTATTTTACACAATAAAGTAAGGTGAATCTATCTGATTAACCAATAAAAGTGGTTGATAGTTTTCTCAATGTTTGGATGTCCAACAGCAAGCAGAATGGAAAATAATCATTGCTCCATGGGCTGGATACATTATGAATTTATGATGGAATGGAAATTTATATTGGTTCAATCACACCTCTCCCCTGAGGAATATAATGTTAGGGTTTTGGATGTAATGGGGTACAGTCCATCCAATTCTAGTTCAAGACGGAACATATCAAATCTCCATTCCATCATGCTCTATTCCTTCACCTTCACCATATTCAAATTCATTTTTCTCTTCATCTTTTTTATGCAAAAAGATGGATCAAAGTAGATACAAGAACGATGTGGAAACAGAAATGAACTTCTATGACAAATAGCCAAGGCAGATGGCAACTGAGAGAGGAATAAGCAACGTTTTCTCAACAATGTAAATATTCATTTGTTGAAACAGCTTTCTCTGGAGCATGGATATTAAATTCAAATTATAAAAACACTGGATGGCTCAGATGAATCAATCAGTTACATTTCATAGAACTCCGTCAATTTGGTCCTTAACAAATATATCATCACATTAAAACAAGAGCAAAGCTGTTTGTGCTGCAATTACTCTGTCAGATCATTAATTCTAATTGAGACAAAATATCAAAACTATATTAATAAATTACCAATCTTAAGATGCTTACGTTCAAACTATGAATACCTGGACATGAGAGACAAAGGACAAGCCAGCAGCTTCAATAGTTAAAAGAAGACCATGCATAGACCAAATCTGCAGATTAGCTACCGAACTTTTAGCCAGTGAGGATATAGAGCTCACTGTTACAGGCACTAGAGTTGACAAAGCAATCCCTCCTGCACTGCAGTCAAGGTGTGTAAGAAAAGAACTGTCAAAACTAATATAGAGAGAAGATGACTTTGTACACTTGGTAAAGAGTGACAGAATTAAAAAGAAAAAAAAAAAAAAAAGTGGACCCTATAGCAATAGGGAAAAGGAAGTAAACCTTTAATTGCTCACATAAGTTTAAAATAGTTAATAGATCTTCTCAGCCAAATATCTAAGCTGAGATCTTAAACGCACAAGAAAAAAGCAACAGAAAATCATGTAAACTTTCTACCAGAACCAATGTGGTTTTGCATAAACTAATTCACAAAGTGGAAAGTATTTTTTAGAAAGAAACTACTGTAAAAGTGTAAACTTTCTCGTTTCTGCTATTTCTGTCAATATTAACCGCCCTTTTCCTTTTAATACATCTCAATTGCAAATCAACTTACAATGTGTTATTACTTAATTCTTCTATCCACAATTTTTGTTTGTGTTCAAGATTTTACTTTCTCGTAACCTAAATGATAAGTAAATTTCTGAATTTGAGTCCCGCTTGGGTATCCTGAACTCTACTCCATTCTCCTCTAACCAGGACAAAATGTTTTGGTCCCGAAATTCAAGGCCTTCTTGCAAAATCTATTTTCCAATTCCACACTCATGCTTCAAATAAGGCTACCTTTTCTCTTGATAGAATCTTTGGAAATCCAAAGCTCCTTCAAAGGTCATTTATTCAGAAGGTGCTTAATAAAATAATGCAACTGACAGTACGCTTGTAAGTCCAACAATAAGCAAAATCTCACTTAGATAGCCTTTAATATCATCTAAAAAAAGGAACTTGTAGTCTAACTTAATTTTACAAAACCTAGTAAAGAAATATTTCCACCCACTTATACAGTATAATTTGATCATATATCTGGTCAATGTGGGATCATCAACACAACCCCTCACGTCGAGGATTGGACATTTCGAGCATGAGACTAGATATTTGTAGATGGTTGATAGCAACAAACTTTGCAGGGACAAACTTTGGTACCATTGTAATTATGGACTATACAATAGCTTTATATTCTTGTAACCATTGTAATTATGGACTATACAATAGCTTTATATTCTTGTAACTGTAAAATTACCCTAGTGTTTGTGATTTCTAATGTGTGCACCACATAGCAATTCAAACATATAGAACACATCTCATGTCTCTTGTAGTCTCTTTCTATAAAAGTTTTATTGTAATTTTCTTTCATTTTTGTTCTAGTGGAAGACTTATTATCCTCCTCTCTTAATACCCAACTTTCATTTCTTACCAATCTTTCATCATAAAAAACCTATTAATCACCCTTTATTTTAGCCACCACACTTTAAAAGGCCCAGCACAATAGCTTTATGCTCTCAAAACTAATACAGTCAAATATGGATTCTCTATACTTTCAACACTTATGGAACAATTGAAAGAATAAGATTGGAAAACAATGGACAGAAATAAATTTAAAAACTAGACCTTCTGTGATTTGTTAACATGTATTAGTCTTATACATTAGTCAAATTTTATTTTTATTAAACTTTGTACTGGTAGTGCCACTCTATTACTGTTCAGTACCCCTTTTATTTTCAGTTATTTGGTTTTGCTGGTTTGTAAAGATCAGTAACTGTTTTGCAACTGTCAGTAACTGTTTTTCACTGTCTTCTTTTTCTACCTATTTGTTCTAGTGTGGAAAGAACATAAGAGTGTAATTTTTCAAGTGCCAATATACAGGACTTATTTTTCAATACATTACAACTGTCAAAAGCCTAAACATTTGTGTATTACAGATTCATTCTTTCTTCCAATTCTAAAATGGTATCAGGAAGGAGGAGAATTTTAAAAAGCATGTAAAACCAATTACTTCTTTTATGATTTTATCCACTCAATTTGGGTAGAAACAGGGTGAAAGCTTGTTCTTGTGTATTAAAAAAAATACCAAAGTAACATTATTTTTCACATTTCAATTTCTTTTGTAAGGGATATTTATGTCCTTTTTGTATACATGCTTTTTCTTACTTCTATTGTCTATAGTATCAAACAACAGAAGAAAATCATTACCTTTCCTTTCATTTTCATTCCTAGCAAACAACCTACTATCATCCCATTTTCTACTCATTTTCCTTTCTTTCTTCTCACTTTCTTTTTGAAACCAAACTAATCACAAAGAAGGGTTTGTGCTAAAGTATAGATAAACACAGCTCAAAACAAATAAAAACAGTTGAAAATATGAAAACATTAGTGATGATTGATCTGTGTAGGGTTTCCTTTCTTATAGAGGAGAATTACATCACGTAAAAGTAGGAAACTAAATCCTAAAGAGGAAAGAAAATATTACAATGATGAATTACCTAAAATTAAGCTAAACAAAAAAAGGGGTTAATCATACAGAAAATAGTATAATTACTAGCTATGTAGGGAAACAAATTAACTACACAATCAAACTAATTCACAGAAATATTTAAGAAGATCAAATACAGATTTATCCCTCTTTTGACAGCCTGTCTACAAAAAACTCATCAGTGTTTCAGAATGAAAGGATGGTATCTTGAGAGAATTGAAAAAACTGATAAAATAAACATCAAAACTATTAAGCATTCATTGGTATTGTAATAAATGACCTGCGATGGATGCAGCCAAGTGCCAAAGCAATTGATCCGGCATAGTTGGGATCAGTTGCTCCATTTAGCTCACCTAGTAGTGATCTTGTCTGCTTGCCAACATCATTGATGAACAGAACAATCAGACAAGAAAACATTAATTAGTGCAGACAAAATTTTGAAGCTAATAAGTGTTGTAATCTGGGATAATATCTGTAGGATCTTCCTAATTAGAGGAAATAGATACATAATATTTCATTTTATTTTATTTGTTCCTAGTTTTCCTAGTTTCTCTATTTCCCTTTTTAGGAGAATTAGATTGTTACAAATAGGGGATATGAGAATGTATTTTCAATCAATTCTAAATAATAAATTTTATTATTATTTTCTACTTGGTATCAAGAGCTTCCGATCTTGGAACTCCTTCCGCTGCACAGTCGCACCGCCGCCGCTGTCCGACCACCGCCGCTGCCGCCGTCGCCGCTGTCCGACCACCGTCGCTGCCGCCGTCGCCGGTTGGGGTCGTTGATAGCGCAGAAAGGTGCGCCCAACTCCGACGACCACAACGCCGGAAGTCGCTCCGTGAAAGGAGCCGCCACGCGCCGCCACGCGCCTCCACCGTCGCCGGCGCGTGTAGCCCACGCGCCCACCTCCGGCGAGACCCACTCGCCGGCGCCGCCACAGACACGGTCGCCGGGTCACCCTGAGTCTATTCCTAGGGTCGGTGACGACTCGTTTGGACTGTATTTGAGCAGATCTGAGTTTTAAGTTTCGCTCTCTTTTTTTCCGGTCAGACCCACTCGCCGTCACCGTCACAGAAGAGTCACCGGAGACTCCTGAGTCTGTTCCTAGGGTTTGTGTCGACCCGTTTGACCTTTTCTTGAATCGATCTGGTTTTTTAAGTTCTGCTTCTTCTTTTTTTCGGTGTGACCCATACACCGTTATTGTCTTGGAGACTCCTCGTTGCGTTCTACGGGATGTCTGAAGTAAAAATTATTCCTTTGAAAGCAATGGATGAATCAATGAGTAAGTCCTCTGGATCATGCACTTTGTCCATAAAAGGTAAGATTTGCCTCAATACTGTTGATCATGTGTCTCAAGGTATTTGGATCCTTGATTCAGGTGCAACTGATCATATGACACCTTTTAGTGTGTCCTTTGACTCATATGGTAAAAGAAATAAAGAACAACTTATTACAGTTGCGAATGGTCAGGGTATACCTATATGCGGCTCTGGGAATATAATTTTGGACTCATCCATTGTATTGAAGGATGTTTTACATGTTCCTCAATTAGCGAACAATCTTATCTCTGTGCAAAAACTCACAAAGGATTTAAATTGCTCAGTAACATTTTTTCCAACTTATTGTGTTTTTCAGGACCTTGCCATGGGGAAGACAATTTTAACTGCTAAAGAGCATAGTGGGTTGTATTTTTTAGAGTTTGATGACCAAAGCAACACGAAAATCATGACTCAACAAGCAACATCTGAGACGTGGGCAAAATCCCAAATATGGTTACATCATCAAAGGCTTGGGCATCCTTCATTCAGTCTTATCAAGTCCTTATTTCCCCACTTGTTTACCAAAGAATCTGTTGAGTCTTTTAATTGTGATATTTGTCAATTTTCAAAACACCATCGTGCATCTTATCCTATTAGTCATAAAAAGAGTATTTCTCCATTTGATTTAATTCATTCTGATGTTTGGGGTCCTGTCATAGATTCTATTTCTGGAGCCAGATGGTTCGTTACTTTTATTGACGATTGTACCCGTGTCACATGGACATACCTTATGAAAAATAAATCCGAAGTTTTTCAAATTTTTGTTAATTTTTTCCATCTTGTCCAAAATCAATTTGGAAAAAATATCAAAAAAATTAGGTCTGATAATGGTACTGAATATGTGAATCATGAATTTCTTAATTTTTTGTCTCATAATGGTATTGTTCATGAACTAACCTGTGTTAATACCCCTCAACAAAACGGGGTTGCAGAAAGAAAGAATCGTCATCTTCTTGAAGTAACTAGAGCTCTTCTTTTTCAAATGTCTGTTCCAAAAAATTACTGGGGAGAAGCTGTGCTAACTGCCACCTATCTCATCAACAGGTTACCCACTCGTATCTTAAATGGCATTAGTCCTATAGAGTCTCTATTGTCTTTTGTTCCTTCTTCTTCCCTACTAACGAGTCTACCTAGTCGAGTCTTTGGATGTGTTGTTTTTGTTCACTCTCATCATCCTAACAGTGGTAAATTAGATCCCAGAGCTCTTAAATGTGTCTTTATTGGGTATCCTTCTAATAAAAAAGGGTACAAATGTTATCATCCTCAGAGTCGGCGCGTCTTTGTCACCATGGATGTCACCTTTCATGAAACACAATCCTTTCATGTCAGTCCACCACTTCAGGGGGAGAAAGCACTTGAAGTGGATGAACTCTCCTTCTTGTCATTACCATGTTTGTCTTTGCAGGATGCCCAAGACCTGAGCAATGAAGCTACCATAGTCCACAGTGAGGAAGAAGACAGATTTTTTGGCAAAAAATATGAAAGAAGAGAACAACCCACTTCGACTCTCGAGCAAGAAAAATTGTCTAATCCGGAGGTGAGGATCCCTGAAGATATCAATGATGAGGAGGTAAGTATTACTGAGGATTTACCCATTGCATTGAGAAAGGGAAGAAGATCATGTGCTAAATATCCTATTTCTCAGTATGTTTGCACTAACAATCTCTCTGATAAGCACAAAAGTTTTATTGCTGCCATTGATGCCACAGAAATTCCTACCTCAATCCAAGAGGCCATGAAACTTGAACATTGGAATCAAGCCATGAAAGAAGAGATGAATGCATTAGAAAGAAATTCAACTTGGGAGATTGTTGATAAGCCAAGAAACAAGAAGGCAGTAGGGTGTAGATGGATATTCACAGTGAAACATAAGGCAGATGGGACAATAGAAAGATATAAAGCTAGATTGGTGGCAAAAGGATATACCCAAACATATGGGATTGATTATGAGGAGACATTTGCCCCAGTGGCAAAGATGAATACAGTTCGAGTTATTCTCGCTTTGGCTGCCCATTTTGGATGGGACTTACACCAGCTGGATGTGAAGAATGCCTTTCTTCATGGAGATCTAGATGAGGAAGTGTACATGGAGATTCCCCCAGGTTTTGAAGTGAAAAATGAAAGAAACAAGGTATGTCTTTTGAAGAAAGCATTGTATGGTCTTAAACAATCTCCTAGAGCATGGTTTGGAAGATTTACAAAAGCTATGATTTCCTTGGGATACAAACAAAGCCAAGGAGATCATACTCTGTTCATAAAGCACTCCTCTACAGGTAAACTCACTCTATTGCTTGTCTATGTGGATGATATGATTATTGCAGGAGATGATGAAATAGAAAAATTGGCATTAAAAGAAAAATTGGCAGCTCAATTTGAAATGAAAGACCTAGGAAAACTCAAATATTTTCTTGGGATAGAGGTTGCCTACTCCAAGAATGGAATTTTCATCTCCCAGAGGAAATATGTACTTGATCTCCTCAAAGAAACAGGAAAGTTGGGATGTAGAACCTCAACTGTTCCTATAGAACAGAATCACAGAATTGGAAGTGAAGAAAGTGCTCCTGTAGAGAAGGCCCAATATCAGAGATTGGTGGGAAAATTGATTTATCTATCACACACAAGGCCAGACATTGCTTATGCAGTTAGTGTAGTGAGTCAATTTATGCATGATCCAAGAGAGAAACATATGCAAGCAGTTGACAAAATTCTCCAATACTTGAAGTCAAGTCCAGGAAAGGGGCTATTATTCAAAAGGGAAGACACATTGAATATGAAGATATATACTGATGCGGACTATGCAGGTTCTATTACTGACAGAAAATCTACTTCTGGGTATTGTGTATTTCTTGGAGATAGTTTGGTAACATGGAGAAGCAAAAAGTAAGATAGAGTATCCCGTTCTAGTGCAGAAGCTGAATTTCGAGCCCTTGCTCAAGGAATGTGTGAAGGACTCTGGATGAAAATCATCTTGGATGATCTTAAAGTCAAAGTGGAGCACCCGGTGCAACTACACTGTGACAATAAGTCTGCTATGAGTATAGCCCATAATCCAGTACAGCATGACAGAACCAAACACATTGAAATTGACAGACATTTCATCAAAGATAATCTTGACAGAGGCTTTGTGATTACAACTCATGTTCCTACAGAACTTCAAATAGCAGATATTTTCACAAAAGGGCTTTCTCCGGGTAGATTTCAAGATCTTGTAGGCAAGTTGGGAATGATTGATATTCATTTACCAACTTGAAGGGGAGTGTTGTAATCTGGGATAATATCTGTAGGATCTTCCTAATTAGAGGAAATAGATACATAATATTTCATTTTATTTTATTTGTTCCTAGTTTTCCTAGTTTCTCTATTTCCCTTTTTAGGAGAATTAGATTGTTACAAATAGGGGATATGAGAATGTATTTTCAATCAATTCTAAATAATAAATTTTATTATTATTTTCTACTATAAGGAAGATGTTTCTTATAATAAAATCAGTCACAACAGAACAGCGAACAATAACATGTATATTGAAAAGCAGAAAGGAACTTGCCATTCTCGCAGTGAAGATATCATTTCCAAATCGAGCTAAATATCCAAGACTTTCAGATGATGCTCTGCGTTGTGATGCACAAATGTCTCCCTCCGCCAAAATACCCTTTCATTTAAATTCAACAAACACCATACCATAATATTTAACAAAAGAAAAGAAGGAGGGTGATAACACAATGACAACAATGGTGTAAACAAATAACTGACGAGTAATTATAAATCATCACAACATCTTCCCATTCAGTTTCTAACTTATTAAAGGAAAAACGTGATGAATGCTCTTTATTTTTCAAGATACTAAATGTATCTACTTTTAGTAAGTGGATTAATAGATTTCCTACCAGAAAAATAGATTGTGCCAAACCCAAAATATCTTGTCCTAATGTTTGCAGTCGAAATGAGAGCAAAGCCTGGAAAAGAGAAAAAAAAGTATACCAGGTGAGAGCCGCACAAAATACTTTGATAATACCAATAGAAGGATGTAGAGAACCTTAAAGCCGGCTAGTAAGCCCACACAAATATTGGTAAGACTAGCTTTGCGCCAATGTTGCTTTTTCCCAGTTTTCAAACACTGCTCAATAATGCCCAGAAGAGAGAGCATGCCAGCACTATCCTGAGATATACAACACAAATTGAAGTCCACAATAATAACAACCACTCTCTGAACTCTGCAATATGCCAAGGCTGTTGATGGACTACCTGAGACGCAAATATGATCCCAAAAAACAGAAGCATCTGGTTCACCAGAGTCTTGCTTATGGTCTCCGGCTTCAAGTTAAAATTAAGGTAAGGTGTTACTCAAGTAGAAATGCATCCAATAATAATAGGACAGCATGGAAAGAACGTATCAATGAGTTGGATGAACAAATAAAAACTTATTTAAAAAGAAAGAGAAATTCTAACACAAAATAGTATAATAACCAACAACAACAAATCATTTCCCACTCTAGGCAGAGCCAGGTGTCAGCCACAAGGATCAAATGACACTGTTATGATATATCAAATGCTAAAAGATTCCATCAAAGGCATTTTGATCAAGACTTCCTAAAATGTTTTCTTCCAAGGGATTCCACCATTTCTCCACCTCTATTTATCAGGCTATTCCCAATCCACTCAACTATTTTGACTAGTCACTGACAACTGACTGATTCTATAAATATTTCAGTGTAACCCTAGATCACTAAGAAATAAAATCATATTACTCTCTTAATTTTAAGACCCCGTTCAATTTCACTAAATTAATAAAAATCCGTATTTTGGCTCATATAAATATTTGTGCAAAAACTTTAGTAAAACTAGATCTTTACAACAAACATATGCAAAAAATAACTTTCAAATTTCCAGCTCTTACTTAATAATGTTTCTGCTAATTCAGAACCTTCCATGAGCATGTCACAAAAAGAAATTAAGTTCAAATAATTACTTGATCACATATTATGGTGAAAAAGCCACATGTAACAATCACAAATGTAATTGGAACATTAAAATCGAAATAGAGCTTTATAAAACCAAAAAGAAAATACATGAAAGAAAAAACACTGGAGAATTACATTTTAGGAGTCCAAGGAAAAATATTTCTAATCTTAAAAAAGTTAGACACAACAAACATTCAGTTAATTTATTCTTAATGGTATATTACTAACTAAGTAAGCAGCTGATTGCTAATTGTATTATTTAAAAATTTAATACCTGAGGAAAGCTAGAAATTTCATCCTCCCATACACAGGGCATAAGGCCATCTTTCCCTCCTTGGAAAGCTCGAAGCTCATCTTCAAACCAATCCCTTTATTCACAGAAAAACGAGTTAGAAACTTAGAAAGAAAAGAGACACACATAATAGGCTCTCTCCACTTATTTCAAATTAATGCTACCCGATCTAACATTCTATACAATATCACCCTCACCTATGTTAAACATCATAAATAGATAACAGAAATAGTAGCATAATTGATGACATCACTAAATTATATTACAATGGTTTGCCAATAAGTTTTCCAGACTTTCAGTTTTTTCAAAGGAATGGAAAATCTAATGAAAAAAAAAAACAGTTTTTTGGTGTAGAATAATCAGATGTGGTTAACAAAGAGGGAAAGAGAGGAATATAGGTCAGTTATTTATGTCATTTCATAGAGGCAGCTAATCCTTTGGGATGCAGATAGTCGTCAAGTAAAAAATGTTGAAAGGGGTTATAGAAACTAGATCAGAAAAGTTAAGGAAGATGAAGTTTACAAAGAGAGACACGCAAAGTATATTTCCTTCGGTGCATGCTGTTACAGAAACAATAACTCTGGTTATTTGAGCAACTAGTATTCCCCCAACATGTATAACCTCCCTTTCTCTAACCCCCAAATTGTATTTATACAAACCTCTCTTATTCTTTACCTAACTACTTGCATCAACACCAAGTAGGAATGAATTCCTTTTTCCCTTATTTCTTCTTGCATAAACCTTTTGTAATAGAGGGTTGTATCCCATCAATATTCGCCCCCATCAAGATGCACCTTGTCCTAATGATGGAATTGTGGAAAATGTTCTAACAGAAACTTCCTCCCCGCAGCTTTAAAATTCTGGTAATTGCTGCCATTTAACCAAAATCTCTTGTTGACCCACATAATTTATTCTACAATGCAGCACAGCTTCCAAAAACAAAATTCAACTCCTCACCTTTTGTTAGTACTTCAGGCAGTGGTTCAGACTTTTGTGTAGGATGTATGACTTTTTCAGGAGAGCAACATGAAATACTGGATAAACTTTAGAATGAGGTGAAAGCTCCAGCCAGTAAGTTACTGCCTTACATAGACTAGAATTTGGTAAGGACCATAACAACATGGATTCAACTTCTCATGCAACTTTTTAGCCAAATATCCCATCCTATATGGTAGTAGTTTGAGATACACCCAATCCCCCACCCTGAGCTAAACATCTCTTCAATAAGGATTCATCAACCCAAATGGCATATCCAAGAATTCATAATGTCCTTCATGAGTTCGAAAAGTGGTTTTCTAAACATCATCCTCCCCATCCTTATTTGATGATAACCCAATTTGAGATCCAACATAGAAAAAATGGGGCTCCCTCAATCTCATCTAATAAGTTTTCTATAACTAGAATAGAAAACTTATTTGGTATTGTATTTTTATTCTGGGCTCTATAATCAACACAAAAGTGTCATCTATCGTCTTTCTTATTGAATAAAATAATAGACTAGCATAAGAACTTAGACTTGCACTAATGATGCCTGCTCCCAAAATCCCTGTCACCAATTTTTCAATTTCTATCTTCTGGTAGTGCGGATATCTGTATGGCCTAATATTTGGTACTTGAGAGTTTGGTTAGCATGACCTTGCCTCCTATAAGGAGATAGAGTACTCAGAGCTTCAAATACATTTGAATATTCATCAATGATCCTATGTAGCCACTCTATAACCTCAGTACTCTCAATTGTTGTATCTAATATTGGCTTCCAATCCAGAATGTACCTTTCCCCAGCATCTTGCAAACCCTCTAATAGTTTTTATAGCAACTGCAGATTTGATCAATTCAGGTTTCACTTTCAAGAATTTCTTCTCCACATTAATTCTTAATTGAAAGACTAAAATATCAAAATTTTCCTTGATCTATCCCAAGCTTGCTACCCATTACAATCACAACCAGTATCAGATCCACCTAAACCAAACAAGAAAAAAAATGAAATGTCTACTTCTTTAACTTGTTAGATATTGTGTTTATGTTAATTAGGGAAACATAGTACCTATATGTTTATTAGGAAAATATAGTCCCCATGCTTATTATTTTATTTTTACATATTCATTTGTATTTGGGCGCCCATTTGTTAAATATAATGAAAATTATATATTGAAATTAATCCCTTGTGTTAAATACACACATAGGGTTCTCTATTTATAATAGAAGAAATATGAGCTAAACCCAAATACAAAGGAATATGTAAGAATAAAATAAAATAAAATAAGGACAATGTTTCCCTAATAAACATATAGGGACTATGTTTCCCTAATTAACATAAACACAATATAAATTAAATATAATATCTCTAACAAGGACAAAGAAACCAAATGATTCAAAGCACTACAAAATGTCCTGTAATGCCTACAATGCAAGAAAATATAGGCTTCTAATTTCTCAAAATGAAAACATACTGTATGAGCTATTATCCTAACCAGATAAGCACTACGACCCATACCAATCATATGTAGTATTCCTAATAGCATATTAAATGAAAAGAAAAACAAAAGTGGGGCACATAAAAATGTGTTAAAAGTGTGTGAGATAACATTTTATTTGTAGGTTTTCTTGAACCATTGAAAATATTATAAGTTGGTCTAATGATGAAATTATAAGTTCAAAAGTATAAACAATTTTTCAAGAAAATGTCACTGTAACTGACACATGCTTTATCATTTTAATGTAGAAAGGGCTCTGAAAACTAAAGATGAAAAAAACAAAAAACGTTATGTGAATAATTTCCTCAACAAACTATCTTGAGTAAAGATTGGCAGTTGTGCAAAATGTATGGTAGTGGCTTTCTGACTACATTAGGTGGACGCCAATAGCTTCACAAATCACAACTACATTAGGTGGACACTACTGACTTTCGTTCCTTTCTGTATCAAATGTATGGTACTGGGCAACTGAAATCAAAATTTATCAAGTCTAAATTTGCAATTTGCACAAATCAGTGGAAAAGATCCTAATGCAGAAAATCAAGCCAAACACCTTAAAATGCCACTAACAGTGATTGGATGAAGAATATAAAATTGTATACAGGATGCAGCATAAGAACTTGACATGATTTAGTTTAGCCTGAACAGCTCCAAATACTCCAAGAGTATCTTGGTGGAACCTAACACAACATAGTATATGCTTCTTGCAATTAAAAGGGGGACTTTTGAACTTTGCAACAACATAGGAGACATTTGTATAATTGTATAATTTCATTTGACAAGAATGGTTCATTGCAATTTATTCTATTGAGTAAACAGAAACAAAGAAGCTTAATTGCATTACAGTCAGATATTAACCTTCCAGGAATCCATGGACCCAACCATGCATCTCTCTTGTCTAAGAGCAACCTCAAGCACGAACTTTCTTCATATTCTGAAGCATGTCTTATTCAAACAAGAAACAACAAAACTCAGAACAGTCAATAAATAGCTAACAGTTAATTGTTACAAACATGAAGTAAATGCCAAAAAAGTAAAAATCATTAAACAGTTTTAGAATTAGTGGTTAGGTTTTATTGTATAAGTGATGCAACTATGCCTAATTCGGTAAATATGCTCAAAGCATAACTCTTGCAGTTTTTCTTGAAACCAAAGAAGGTATGCAAAAGCACCACAATATTACTAGCAATAACTTGCATCATTTTTAATAATGCTTTTATTGCACAATAATCGATCTGGGTAATAATAATCATTGGCTTTTAATTGGTGTAAGCATACAGTAGGTTTCAAAAATAATTCATTTGTTGCTCGACATTTTTATCATTGTTAAGGAACACTCGCTACTTCAAAATTTATTGTAATGTCTTCAATTGCGTAAGAAATAACTTTTTATCACTTAAGAAAGAAACACAGAGATAGGGATGTTAAACAAGACATCAATGGTATAGAACCAAGATAATGGAGTCCTCTAGATTCGTGCCCTTCACCAATCAATCAACTGGTACCACACTCTTGTGTGACAAAAAAAAAAACAGCATCAAAGGTAATGGAACAATTCAAGGATTTGATTA
This sequence comes from Vigna reflexopilosa, assembly GCA_027742785.1. NCBI lineage: Eukaryota > Viridiplantae > Streptophyta > Magnoliopsida > Fabales > Fabaceae > Vigna > Vigna reflexopilosa. Next base: position 50,385,610 of record CM050914.1, read on the forward strand.
ATTGACTTCGAGACATTCAATTGAATGGACAATTAGGGACAAGAAGTACATGATTTAGGTTTAAGGAGGGAGAAAGGGAGATTTGACCAACTTCTTGAGAACTAACTTTGGATCCGTTGGCTAAAGTAATAACATTAGGAATTTTAGGATAAGAAATAAAAGAGAATAATGAAGCATTATCATAAATATGTGATAGAAGCACCAGAATCAATTATCCATGAATTTTGACACTCCAAGGCTTGAGAAATGCAAGCTTTTGATAAAATGGATCGGATGAAAGATTGTGCTTGGCTCTCAGATTTTAACTTGAGATATTCATGATATTCTTCATTAGAGAACTTTGGCTCCAAAACTTCAAACTTGGAAATGTTGGCAGCCTTCTTAGGAAAGGCATGTAAAGAGTAACAATTTTCTTAGGCCGTGATCCACTCTTTTACAATATGGGCATTGGGTATGCCCTCTGCTGCAAGGATACTAACCTCTAGTGCCATGACCACCTTTTTAAGATAGGGAGACAATCCAAAAATGAAACAGGGAAACCTAGAGTTTCAAATGAGAGAAATTGTGATCAACACTAGAAGACGCACCATTTGCTCTTCAAACAAAGTACAAAGGGTGGAACCAGGCTCAGACAGTTCCAACAAGTCAGACCATGGTGGTCCAGGAAGATTCCGACCACCAGAAGATGACACGAGACACACATGTCTAGTGCAGTGTGGCATTTGGACCATACTTGACGGCCGGTCAATTAGATTTTGGATGTGCACTTACCGGAGTTGGGTCACACTCCTAGAGGCATATTGGACCAAGGCGTTGAAGGACAATGGATGACAATGGAAGGCGACGGATAACAACAAACAACACGGACAATGACAGATAGACAATTTTTTTCCCAAACAAAGACAAGATAGACACCAACAGAGCAGGATCAACCCTAATACCAACTTGAGAAAGATACACAAGAATACTAGAATGAATTTAAGAATGCATTACCCTCTCTTAGCATTTCATATTTATAATAGCATGGGATACTTCAGTTACAATGTATGAGAGAGAAAAGAAGAGAATTCAAAAAGATACATGTAGGAACTAGGTCTAGCACAAAACACAAAGCACCTTAATACTGTTCAAGACTATTTATTCTAACATCATCAACCCAAAACATAGACAGAAAATTCTGGAAAATAATATCAATTAGAAAAACTAGAAAGAAGAGATAAACACTATAATGGCATTTCACATATTTTTTCACAATACCAAACATGACATAATTTTCATTTTAAAGGAACGATTACTACACATAATAGATAAAATGAAACATTCTTTTTAACGAATTAACAAATAACAACTATTGAGAAAATCTCAAGTCCAACATTGATTACTAATAAGGCCAAATTAAAGTATATATGAAATAAAGAGAGCATACACTACCTGAACGGATATGTACATAGTTGGATTATCTGAGGATGGTCATTTTTAAATGAGACAGGATCAGGAAGAGATTGGTATGCTATTAAAGTTCTGATAACAAATACGTCCACTGCAGGTTTTGCATATGACACTTCCTTGGCTCTTAATGCTGATATCATCGACAATGCACTGCTTCCAACATAGATTAGGACTTGATACAAAATGTAAAATGAAATCATAGACTCAGCCACAAATGAAAAGGAGCAGGTATACAAGAAAGAAAGTTATACCTACTAAGGTATACAAGAACCAGTTGAAGTAGAACGCCACTGTTTATAGAATTAGGAGATATGAAGCATTTAATGAATGCAGTGAGCGCGTGAATAGCTGCAGACCATACGCTACAAGATACACGAGAAAATAATGAATGACAAATGCACCACCAAACACAGCTTACAATATCAACACAGAAAATAAATAAAATGTCGAAAGTTGCATAAATTGTTTTAACTATAAAATTTTTGAAACTACAACAAATTTTATCATTGCTGTTAATGTTATTGACTACAAAAATTTTCAACGGTAGTGATTTGGAAAACGATAAAGGAGGAAGTCAGGCCACATGCTCCACGGAAAGTTTTAAAATGATATGACATCAATAAGACTAATAAAGTTTCATCGCACTGTATGGGTCAAAAGAACAAAAGATCAACAGCATTACACTCCACCAAATGAAATTTCAGTAATACTATTAGTTAAATTCTTCTCTACCAACCATGATCAGACATTCAGAAGCTCCATTGGTCTCATGTCACAAGAATAAAACTCCATAGGAGATATTCTCCACCCTCCACAATACTTTCCTTTTTAACTTTCTAACAAAATACATCTGTTCTCTATCTCATATTTTTCATCAGGTACATTCCTCCTTTGTTTTCCTTTTGTGTCATATACTCTTGTCTACTCCTAAACCTGTTTAATCATATCCTCCCTACACATAATTTTTTGTCCTTGTTGGAGCTGGCCTACCAAGCATTCATTTCCATAGAGAATCACTAGTCTGACAGCTCTTCTGTTAGGACATGGAAGGTTTATGAAAGGAGAAAGAGAGTAGAGAAATAAGAAAGAGTACTTAACTGTTGAGCAGTTAAGAGGGGGAAGGAAAAGGTCTATATAAGGGACCTCTTTTGTAGTTTCAATTAGTTAGATACTTTGTGTTTGTTGACCGGTCTTTGCACCAGGTGGAGGAGGTTAAGCTCCTATGTTACAGTGTATTCTTGATTCTTTGTCGTGAATACCATACGTACTTTTCATTCTTTTACCGTTCTTGATTGCTTGAGAGTGTGGGAGAGAGAGAGCTCGTTAGGAATTCTTACCCGAATACCTAACAAAGCGGTCCGACCTGCCGGATTCCTGTGCGGGTGAGAACGCGAACGATGGAGGGAAGAATGAATGTTGTTGAAGGGCGAATGGAACACCTTGAAGTGGCAGTAGACGGGTTGAAGGCGGAATCAGCGGCGAACCGGCAAGACTCGATAGCAATGCGGAAAGATATTCAAGAACTGATACGATTGATGGGTGTGCGAACCAAGCAAACCGAGGAGAGCTCCGACGGGAGTCGCGGTTCAGTCAATGATAATAGGGGTGGTCGGCGCGACGACGCAGAAGGAGAAAGAGATGTGGAGCGTTCAGAGAACCCACCCAATTGGAGGCGAAGGGTAGAATTTCCCACATTCGAAGGACCCGACCCTCCGAACTAGATTAACCGGGCAGAGAAGTTCTTTGAAATACAGAAGGTGGTGGAACCCCAGAAGAGATAGAGCGAGTCCTTGAGAAGTATGAGGAGGTTTTTCGGGAACCCCAGGGGTGGCCGCCTGACAGAGATGACAGCCATCAAATCACATTAAAAGACGGGGCAGATGCTTTGTCCAGAAAGGAAATGGAAGAAATGAAGGATGCGAGCCTGAGAAGAATGCGGGAATCGACCGGTCGGGGACTGCCAGAACCGAACGGGAGAGGACGTCTGGAAGCAAAGGTGAGAGGTCGACCGGACGGTCCAGGGCTGCTAGAATTGAACGGTCAAGTGCTACCGGACTCGAACGACAGAGGACAGAAGGAACCGAACGGTCCAGGAGGGGTAGATCAGTGGGAGAGCAATGTGAAGAAAAAAAGGGGGAATGAAGGCCTCGGAGTTGGAGAAAGAATCAAGGGAGATGACGAGACCCGACTAGAAGGATTGCCAGGAGGTTATGAGGGAAGATTAGTCATCTCGGCTAAATCAGAATGGATTCCGAAGTTAGTGGCCGAGTTTCATGCGACTCCAACAGGGGGCCATTTAGGTATGTACCGTACCTACAGGAGGGTGGCGTCGTCCTTATATCATTACGGCCAGAGACTGCAAGGATCCACCTAGTTTTTTTCGTGTGTCTCAGCTTATACTGGTCCTGGGAGCAAGAAAGGGGGAAAAGGAGTTGCCAGCAGATTGGCAAGGAGGGGCCAATAATGCAACTTGGGAGGATAGGATAACAATGCAAGAGCAGTTTCCCGTGTTCAACCTTGGGGACAAGGTTGATCTTCAAGGGGGGAGTAATGTTAGGACATGGAAGGTTTATGAAAGGAGAAAGAGAGTAGAGAAATAAGAAAGAGTACTTAACTGTTGAGTAGTTAAGAGGGGGAGGGAAAAGGTCTATATAAGGGACCTCTTTTGTAGTTTCAGTTAGTTAGATACTTTGTGTGTGTTGACCAGTCTTTGCACCAGGTGGAGGAGGTTAAGCTCCTATGTTACAGTGTATTCTTGATTCTTTGTTGTGAATACCATACATACTTTTCATTCTTTTACCGTTCTTGATTGCTTGAGAGTGTAGGAGAGAGAGAGCTCGTTAGGAATTCTTACCCGAATACCTAACATCTTCACACCACAATTTTCATTGATTTGATGCATGCTGTAGTTGTATGCATTGAAATTGTATTAACATTTTTAGATAATTGCCAGCTTAGTAGAGTTAGTTACTTCTAGATGTGCCATCTATTGCAAGTGTTTGGTAACTGCCTAACACTTCTGTACACTATAAATACTGATCTCTGTGTTTTAGAGAATCAAATAACAAACAAGAGGGATGAAAAATTCAATTAATAAGAAAAGGTAAAGATAATCATATAAAAATTTGTTCACAGTCAACGGGATAATGTTAAGATGTACTTACTAAATCCTTGACAATAAATCAACAGTTTTCTTAATTTCATTTTCTGGACTCTCGGAAAACAGAGTAGCCCATAAGGCAAGAATATCAAAAACATCCTCTTCAAGCTCCTGCATGCAACCGAAAACTCCATGGCATCAGAATTTAGTTTAAATCAATTATGAGGCTTATCCTAGGTTCGTAACTTTCAGATTTCATCTTTAAAAAAGTCTTATGAAAACATGTAGACTTTCGTGTTATAAATTTTCAAAAGGTTAGAAAGCTAAAGAAAATCTGAAAATGGACATGGGCTTCATAATGCTAATTATTCTGAAGGAAGTCACTTAGACGTGCTACCTTGAAGTCCTGATTATTCACCTTAATGTTCTTATAAAATACCACGCTATATTATCTATAATGATGATAACAAACATTTACACATGCTTTCCTTTATTTTACACAAAAAGACATAGCTTTAGAAAAAACCAAACTATCAATAACTCCAAACCTCCTTTGGTATAGAAGCCAATAATGAAGATAAAAGCAACCATCCAGCTTCTTTTTCAACTGTGGCTGCCACCGAGTTGCGACTTTGTTCTGTAAGCATTTTCTTTGAAACCCCAAACACTAATCCAGGAAGCCTGGTCATTGCACAATATTATTAATTAGTGCAGCAAATCAAGAAAGCGTTAAATTTAAAAAATGATGATTCCTTGGTCAGTGAATATTAGTGTTTTCTATGAAACATGTCCTTTCGTGTTTGGCAATCCATTAGAGTTTGTTAGCTAGTTAGAAATGTTTATAGCAACCAGCTTATATCAAATTTAAATATATATATGAAATGATATATATATATATATATATATATAAAAATAAGAAAATTGTTTTATGACAATGAGTATGAAGGGGCAAAGGTTGGTCATACATAATTAATTCAGATTAAAAAATATTTAAAATCACAACAACTTATAAGAGGTTAAGTGAGTTTTTGAAAAAAACTAGGAAAATTTTACTATCAACCCCAAATTAATCATCCCGATTGTATGTGTCAATCAATTTAGTCCTTTGAGAGTTTAAAATCCTTCCATTAGTCCATGAGATTTAAAAAAAAAAAAAAATTGTTAATCCCTGATTTACAAAACACAATTCACTTTAGTCCTTTTCTATGCAAAACTAATGTGGAAAATAATCAAAAAATTAATTTCTACTTCTAAATTATGGGTTTATCCGAGTATTTTTAAATTCTTGGGAACTAAAATTCCCAACCATTCAATCTTGAGAACTAATGTGGAACTATACTCAACAATATTATATTTTAAGCTTGAACGTTCTGGTCTAATGGTCAATATCTATCCCTCTCACCCAATACATCTTCTATGTATTGATATCTATAGTTGCTATACTTCCTAACAGATAACTAATCTAGCACTAACATACTGGCTAACAGTTATGTAACTGGTTAATAGTTTTCATTAAGGGACCAGTTACAGTCTAATGAAATGCCAAAATGCACCTATGACATACTACACAAACGGGTATTATCTATCTCCACAATGAAACTAAGAATAAAAATTAAATTTAGCGCTTACAAAGTGAGAAGCTTTAATATGTGTCAAAGAATAAAGCTAGAAGAGTTACCCAGTAAAAAAGAATTGGTAACCCCTGATGCCCTTTCATGGAAGACAACTAAACAAAAGAACTGACATTTATATCATGTACCATATAGCCATTATATAAAGTACAAGTCCGTGAATCATTTCTGATTCTTTTATGATACAATTTTGATTTCTTTCTAATCTTCAAATCATTTCACACTTCATCCAAATAAAGTGTTAATCAACTTCTATTTCATAAGACCTTTATATAAATTACAGCCAAAGAAAAAACTGAGCACCTCCAAATTCAAAGCTTAGGCACAAATATTTGCATACTGGAAAGCAATTCACACATTCGGTGTAGAAATAAATGTAACTTATCCTGGTAAAAAATAATAAATAAATAAAAATATAAAATTAATTAATGAGGGAGGGAAGAAACTTACCTGGCTGGATAACCAAGAGGTAATTTTGGTGAAATAGAGACTAAAGCTGCCAAGACAGCAGCCTGCCCATGGAAAGAATCGAGCTCAAACTGCAAATTGCTTCCCTGAAAATAAGGCACTACGTCAATTCACAAAATGAAATTTTATGACAATCACTAGTTGAAGATAGATTTTTTATAACTCTCTGCAAATAAACCATTTGCATAGAATGTTATTCATGTTTCCAAATAATTCACTTGACAAAGTCCATCCATAGTAATAACAAAAATTAGTTATATTGCAATGGTTGAGCTGACTGATCCATATCAATTTCTTTTTTCTGTAGTTAGTTGTTAAATGGTATAATTGTGCCTAGTTACCCCAGTGTAAGTTTCTCACTCAAATCAGAAATGAAATCCCTAAAGACAATCATGAGCATAACACCAATTTGAATCCACAACACCATCTAATTCTCTAACCCATGCACATGCACCCAGATGCCCTTGGAGAAATGGCCATTCCACTTAACGTAAAGTGCACATTGCCACTTTACTTTTATCAGAACCTTTAAAATGAACAGGCAAACAAAATTTTTACAAGAACTTCGTACTAGACATGTGCATAACAGTCCAAAATAAAGCTGTATTAGCTCTGGAACTCATCTGTTGAAAAGACATACCTCTCCAAACTAACTATTACATAGCTGTCAGATTGACAATTGGAGGGCAGGCTATTGATGTTGTCAGTGTTGCCAACCTAGTTCGATTGCATATAGCATAGTGATGCTACTACATACTTGCTTTTAGTTTTAAAAAATAAAAAAAAAAAAAAAACTTATACCTTAGCTAATTTTAGCTCATGGAAAATTTTAGTTCATTTTTCTTATTATTTTCCCCTATAAGTGTTTGTGAAAAAGTTTATCCAAACAGAATCTTTATTAATAAAAAAACAGACTCCAGTAAGCTGCCTGACTTTTCTATGTATCACATCTGTGAATAAGCTATGGAGATTTCTCATCCTTTACTGTTGTACTCTTTTCATATAACCTTTAATAAAAAAAAAATAACAACTATAAAACATGCAATAAATTATAGATTATGTAAAATTTGACAAACTTTACCTTTTCAAAAGAAACGCTCTCTCTTAAAGCAGTAAGATTGGTCACCCCATATGAAGTTAAACCACCAACACAAGTGGGATCGACTTCAGCCAATGTACGTAAAGCCAAAGCAGCCTCAATTCGAACCTGAGAATTTGCAAATTTAGAACAGATATGAAAGACAAGAAATAAATGCCAAAACAACATAACCATGTATTTTTTTGGAGGTGCAAAAAGAAATCCACTATTTTTTACCTAATCTAGTTTGTTTTGTGGTCTTTCTCGATGTTGAAATATATTGTATTGTCTAATTGACTTTTGTGTGTGTGGGCTTTTTAGGAATTTCCTTTTCTTTCTTTATGTTTTATGCTGATCCACTATCCCTTAAATAGGGTAGTATGTGTAATAGAAAAGTTAGTTCAGTAATAATAAAATGCTTAAGTTATCTCTCCCAAACTTTAAGACTAGACAAGCCCATCGGGCCAGGCCCATTTGGATAGTTCTACATAGGATGTTACCACTCTGGTGTACCATGCTGAGAACCAAAAACCAAGAAAGAACATAACAACTTTCATGGCTTGAGTAACCACATGAAAATTCTTATTTATAATGAAGAAGAAATACAATAGTAAAGAACAAAATCAATATCTAATAATTAGAGATACTTGATCAAATATTCCACATCAAATCATGTTATCTCTACTTAATATAATGAAATATATATATATATATATATATATATATATATATATGGGTGTGTGTGTGAGCGTGTGTTGTACATAAATATTATGTAAGATGTTGAACATAGATTATTATATCAAACACATAATTCACATATTTATATATTTTTTCATATTTTAGTGAGAGACATTATCTAATCTTGTTGTACCATACCCCAGCAACTGCCTTCTCCCCACCCAAAACAAATTACATTGGGACAACATGATACAAGGTTAATCATATCCTATTGGCACACGAAAGAACTTATGACATGACAGGATCCTATACCGTCCTATCTCAGTAACTAAACACTGAAAACCTTCAAATAATAATGTTAAAAACTCCAAAAGGAATCATTTTCTTTTCTCTCCACAAACAGCCATCCTAACTGAATGTTAACCATATTGCTTCCTTTCACATTTTCCCAGAAGAAACTATTTATAAGGCCAAATCATTTATATTTTAAATTATTTCATTCCACCCCAAAGAACAATATCATGTGTTAAACTTAAAATTAGTCTTCAATCCAACATGAGCAAAGATATTAATGTATGAGAATAATAAATTGTATCTACATAAAATATGCTTTCATGAGCTCACTAGTTTTGAAGAATGAGACACAGCTGCAACTACAGTGTTGTCAAGAATTTCCTTAAATTCAAATGGAACCTGCACAGAGAATAATTAAATAAGCACACCTTGAGACATCCCAGTCCATCATAGTTCCTGGTGAAAAAATGTAGATTTCATTACCAAATTGAAACATAAGCTGGTACTTCTTACCTCTCCCACTGTCTTTAGAGTATAAGAAAGTGTACGCAAGGCTGCCACTTTCATGGAAGGACCTGCCTCGGGTGATTGGAGCTATAATTTGCCAAAAGGTGGGGAAAAGGCGTTAGATTCAGTACACATCATTAAGAAGATATCGTAGCTGAATACTTAACTTGAAAAACATATGGCAACTTCTAATTTACTTTAAACAAATTGTACCTGCTTTCCCAAAAAAACCAAAAAGCTCCTTTGAGTAGGTTCAGTCATTTGATCGGTTACAGAAACACGAAGCACATAAAGAACACATGCCTGAGACAAGAATTAGAAATTCTTCTCAACAGTTTAAAATGTTGAAAATATTACAAACTCCAAACCTGGTTTATAAGAAAGAAGCAAATGGCTAGTTCGCAAACCAGTAGCATCAGATGCAACCCATTAAGGTCTTGACAAGCTTTTTGCAAAGGCTATAAAGTGTATCTTTTTGAGCTATTCTTGCATTTAGAAAGGGTATAAATGTTATTTTTCCTCAACTATAAGGTATTATATGTTTGTTGATGTTACTTTCTTTGAGGACACATCTTTCTTCATGTCCTCCATGGAACATTCTTCATCTGTTCATTAAGTTCTTCGAGTATCATCTTGTGATCCATTGATTATTTCTACTTCCTCTTGGACTCCAACTCAAAATGGAGACAATATTGTTCCACCACCTCTTCTCACATACCAGAACACAAATAACTCCATCCTTGCCTACAGATCCTAGTGACTCAAATCCTCCACTGCCAAATTCCCATTCCATGGATCCTTCTTCCTCCTTGCCTTCTCCTAACTCTAATCATACTTGGCCTATTGCTTATAGACAAGGTAAACGATTTACTCATAATCCATATCCTTTTTATAATTTTTTAAGTTATCATCAATTGTCACCTTCATATTTCTCTTATAGCTTCTCCTTGTCCAAATAATTCCTCTAAAATCCAAACAGGGCCTAAATAAACAGTAAAATTAAAAAAAAATAGTAGCATTATTTTATTTCTCCTCTCCTATTTCCACTCGTCTATCTTGATGAATACACAAACAAAATTAACGAAAAGAAAAAGGAAATTAAAAAATACCAAGGCATGGGCATCAACAGAAGTTTCAGCACGGAGCATTTCCATAACTTGCAATGCAAAATTTTGGAGCTCACTGTCAGGAAGCAGATATTTTATGCGAATGACCTGCAAAGTAAAATTACCAGAGTAGTGTTCACAATCAGAACAAGTAAAAATGCACTTTAATATTCTCGTGTAGCTGCTGCCAAACTACTAAAGGGGAAAATCTACGCATATGTAAAAAGAATATAAATAAAAGATCAATACAGAAAATCAAAACTTTTTCAGTCATATATCAACAACCACACATCAGAAAAGTGAGTACAAAGTGACTTTTTCAATTCAATTCCAATTGCCCTCCCAACCTTGATGTGTTAAAGTGACTTGAATTAAAGTGTCTGGATAAAAACACTGTTTGTCAGAGGAAAAAAACGTTATATTATAGAAAAGGATGAAAAACAGTCAGTGTTCCATAAAAGAAAAATAAAGTAGCAAACCAAAACTAAGAAATAAAGACAGTAAAAAGAAAATGTTTCACTAAGTAAACAAACTCAGTAATGGCTAAACCTTAAAAACAGAAGAAATAAATAAGTGTCCCTATTACTGAAACAGAAAATAATACAGGGTTCAATGTTCTGAGAAAATAACCAATCTACCAATATCCACAAGAATGCCTTTAAATAAACTGCAAGCTGAACATCTATCAAAGAAATGTGATTCACCTGTAAGAAGAATACCCATGCTAATGTTAACCCAACCCGAACATTCCTAGACTTCACTCCACTAACTGAAATGGGAGTAAAAAAGTCATTACATGCTTATAATGAATGTGAAGTAAAAATGAAAGCTGAAAGAAGAAAATGAGACGGTTGTAAATTTGTAACTTTTACATGAATTCAGAATTTATAAACAAGGCATGAACTCCATTCTTTACTTTGGGTTTATAACTTCTATTAATATTAATATATTTAAATCAAAAGGCAGCAATCTGCAGGGTATAAATTTAACCAGCACATACAAAGAAAAAAATACTAGGTTGAAATATAGAAGATGTCGGAAAATAAAAATAAAACAATCTGCAGCCCTTTTGAAACGAATCTGTGTTCATACTCAACAGACATTAAAAGCAATATCCTTTCAGACTAGCAATGACAAGAAAGAGCAAGGCCCAATTAGCTGGGTAATGGGCAAAATCCCTTTTTTGCAATTCCATGACGGAAGTTCTAAGTATTGCCTCCTGTCATCCTAGAACTCACTTGCAATCATTTATTTTACCTCCAATGATCAAAAAGAAATACCAGCATTCAATGCATTTCATCAAACACTGTTAGAAATCGGACAAAATGGTAGAAAATCATAGAAGTGTGGGAAAATAAGAGAAAGTGAGGCAGAGAGAGAACAGAGAGTACAGAGATGTAGATTTGGCCCAGAATTTTATGGCCTAAAAGTTACTTTAAAGTTAAAGTAAAAAAATGAGAATTTTAAATAAAGTAAAAGTTGTTTGGATGTTTTAGCTTAAAATTACATTTAAACGAAACAATTTGTTTCAATGTCTAGCGAATTAGTTCAGGATGAGATAGAAAAAGATAACATGCAACTATTTTATTTGAAGGAATTGAACACGTGTTAGGGAATTTACAACAACTGACGCTTAACAAATTGAGCTACACCCTCTTAACCCATGCAGCGTTCTTCTAAAAACTACTTAAGTTACTCTTTTTTTCAAAAGCTACAATTCTCTTTTTTTTATAAAGATTTTCTGAGTTTTTTGCTCAGGTTCAAGCACATCTGAAAAATATTAGAGCCAAACCGCCTAAAAACATGGTATTTTTGCTCTATCTTGATAAACAAAAATACAGTCATCTAACAGAGGATCAAACCTTTTGTAAAGACCAAAATCAAATGCTTCTGCAATCCACCTTCTAGTTTTTTTGCTTGATGTAAAGGACCCTTTCCCTTTGGTTGAACCTAGAAAATTTTGAAGGGAAAGTATGAATAATGCAAAACCAAGGAAAAACTAGAGAAAAACAATAATAGAGACCTGTGCTTCAGGATTCATTCCAAGAGCAAGCAAGGAACCCAAAGTTTCAGCAAAGGCATCCCGGACAGATGATACAGGATCTTCAAGTGCCTATCAAAAGTAGAAGTAACAAAGAAATGTATAGAATACTATAATTTTGCACCAAGCAATTGGCATATTTACAGGTGAAAGAGACAAAATTGAGACAAAAATACCTGCCTTGACACAATAAGAGGCTGAATTGTCGAGTTCTGTTACACCTAATCCTGGACCTCCGATGCTAGCAAATGCCTTCAAACATCTAGCCGCAGCTATTCTCACAGCAAATGACTTATCCCCAGTGGCAGATCTCATTATGAGACGAAATGCCTCTGAATATGCTGTTGAAGCAGCACTACCACCAGAACCTTCTAAGGCATTCCGAAGCATATATAATGCTTCTTGTCTAACAAACTCCTTATGTTTGACACATAGCAAATTCATTAAAGAGAGCACAGTCAATTGTAATAGAACAAATACCTTTCTCAAGTGACGACTGAGAAATGATGCAGAAATGACAAATGCAATAAATGAAGAAAAGTGAGACAAATTGATAGGATATAATGGGTAATGTAAGTAGAATAAAAGGAAATAGATTAGGAATTAGTTGTTAGTTGGTTAGTTGGTTGGGGGGCCTTTATAAGAAGGCAGGGAGGTCTTGTGTCAGGGGACTTTTCGATAATCTTGTAGATTGAACTTTGGCTCTTTGTGAAGGAGAAACCCTTAGAGGAGAGAGTGCTCTCCTATTCTTTGTGTTCTATACAATCTATACAATAAAGAATATTACTCTTTCGTCTCTTTTCAATTCTGGGTTCCTAACACAAATAAAGGCACTTCGTCAAATTGAGAGAAAGGGAGTGATGATACAACTACGAAAAGCTCAAGTTCTACTTATAGGGAATTTCAGTGTTTTTGTTTAATCATTAATGAAATTGATTTTATCTATCAGACTAAAAATTGACATTATTCAATAGTAGTATATTGAAAGTATTTACAAGCTTTAAGATTCCCGTATTCTTTCCTAAAGAACTTAACAACTATAATCACTCTCTTATTCACTTTCTAATATGTGATCAACCTCTTTGCTCCACACTTTTGTGCCATATGCCCACATCTAAACAAGATGTAACTACAGACACATCGTTTATTTGTTCCCCTCTTTTCATTTTCTTAATCTTATTCAGCAATTTTAGTACAATATCATATACAGGTGTGATCAAGTAAATTTCATTAGTTTGATAAAGTCTTCTGGTGATGTTAAACACATTTCCTGCAACCTCAGGTCAAAACTTCTAATGGTTACTGCCCAATAAAATCGTATCTTTTCACTCAATAGTTTCTTTACCAGTATTTCAAAACATGTTAAAAGTAAATCAAGTAACAAACTTTCAATGTAAATAGATACGGAAAAAGAATCAAAAGAAAATAGTAATTATAGGTACTCAAGGATCATAAATTTATAGTTTTTCTTAGGCATAAGAAAACAGGCATGCATAAACCAAGATAATATTTTTATGTATGTTTTGCATATCATTCAGTTATTAGAAATTTAAACATATGAACATAAACTTCGTAAGGAAATACCTCGTTGAACTTCATAAGTTTAGTTGCTATGATTGTTGTTTCAAGTAAACCAGAAGTGATTCTTCTGCCAAAGTACTTATACAATTCTCCCAAGCATTGTGAAGCACCTATAAAATTATGTTCAGAAAAAAAAAAAAAAAAGTAAAAACAAAAAGAAAAGTGACAGGATCTGAATAGATAAATGCAAGAAACAAGAACAAAACCATAACACTCAAGAAAAAACATGCAACACAAAAATTAACATAACTATGATGTGTGAGAGTCAACTGATTTGATGCCAAAAACAATCAAAAGGACACCTACAAATAAAATTGATAGCCACTTATGCTAAGATGTTTGGTTCAGTCCATAAATTCCTTACTGACGTGCTTTGTGATAAGCTTGCTTTAATGCCCTGTTTTGAGGCACTCTGATTGGTTCATTCATAGAATTTGAGATACAAAAAGCTCTCATTTTACTTGCGGCAACTGTAATGTTCTGGCCTTGTGACTTAGTGGCAACAGTTTAAATATTGTTTTCTCTTGGGAAGACACTTATCATCTTTCATACTTGTACTTCTCCCTATCTCTCCATAATGTCTTTTTGGCTAAAAGGAACATATATTTAGAGTATATCTCCCAGGTTAAAATCCAAATTGACAAGATCCAACATAAATCCAGAATAAAAACAAGGAGTTTCCTTATTTTAGTTGGCAAGGACTACTACATTTCATTTTCTTTCTTTCTTTTAAATGTACTAAGATTAGTTAGGAGTATGGAAGAAGATGAGCACATGGGAACAATGTTCTTCCTTGTGCTCCTTATTTTTCTTGATTTATGGAAGTGTCACATCTTCCCCATAGCTTTATTATTTCTATTTAATTTCCAACAGTTTCTCGTGACTTATGTTGAGAAGTTGACTTTAAGCCTAATTCAACCCCACAAAATCGGTTTTTAAGGTGAGGTTTGCACTCACTTATATACTCTAAATTGACCTTATCTATGTCGATGTGGGACTTCCAACACTTATTTTAAAGCTTCTAACAACAAGGAAGCGGCCCATTATTTTCATCTTAATGAATTTCTTATTTTAACAAAAATAAAAAATAGACCAAAACATTATGGTGATGTGGCTGGTTGAGTGTCTCCTTGCTTGAACATTTTCTCACAAATATCATTGTATTCATGGCTTCTCCCTAATGCTATTTTCATAGCTTCTACAGGATCAGGCTAATTATATTTGCAATGTAAGGAGGCTAATTTACTTTGGAACAACCTTTTGGAGTTCATAGGAAACATTGTGTGTATCCTTGTACTTTAGATCAGGTTTTAGATGTGCAGTTACTTGCTTTGTCCTAAGGGTTGTAATAAAAAATGGCACAACAAATTTTGAGGCAATGTATAAGTTATATAGCCCTTTAGTTTGTAATTGAAGTGACACGATAGCATCCTTAAGGGTGCGTCTTTCCCCTAAAACTGTTATGGAATAGAAATGCGCCCATTGCTTCTTTTTTATGTTTGTGTTCATGACTGCTTCAAAGGAAAGACGCAACAATTTAACTACACAAGTTTTGCAGTATGATGATTGTAAGAATATTTGGGAATCCAAAATCTATGTAAAACGTCCAGAAATCTTTAATCAGACAAACCAGCAATTTTCTGAGGTTCATTCCTCTTCCCATCTGAAAGGAATCCCTGAAGGCTGCTTGCTCTGGAGTAAATTGATATTGAATCTCCCTTAGATATGACCTTTGCCATCGCTACCGATGCCAAGTGACGCACAGGCCGTCGTGCACCAAAAACAAGCAGGGAATACAAAGCATCCTCACATCTCCTTTGCCACAACAAAATATTCTCCTGGAAACCATATTATAAAACATTAGAAATTCACAATCACCGCTGATAGAGTTTCGGGAATTCAGGCTAAAACAAATGCGCGAAAAACCAAAAGAATAACATTAAACCTCATAATAATTACAGAGCTCCAGTATATAAACAAGAGCTCGTTCTGAAAAGGCAATAAGAGTCGTATCTTAATCATAATCTTATTCTTAGCTTGCTCTCAGCGTTCTATGCAGCATGCATTGAATTTTAAACTATAGCTAAGTCAGCTCATCACACCATGATAGCGTGAAAGAAAAAAGCAGGAACGGCTTATCCGAACTGACACGTGCAAATGCATATCCCTCTGAATTCTAAATCTCAACTTAATCTACTGCAGATATATATTCGAGAGGAAAAACTGTGAATGAATCCAATTACGTAAGGAACAAACAGTGAATCAGCGGAGTTTTAAATCAACCAATATCGAACTAATGAAATAATGCAGAAAAACGAACGAGCAAAGAAGAAGAAAAACCAAATCCACAGCAATGCGATGGAAGGTTTAAAGAGAGAGAGAGAGACCTTGGTGTCCTCGTCGATGGCGGTGATGAGATCGGAGAGGAGATCGAAGCAAAGAAGTGGCTGCGGTGATTTGTGAACGGCGGATGCCACTATAGATTCGAGTTGCGCAACCAGCACCCCGAATCGTGACAGCGGCGCCGCTGGCGCCGCCGCCGTGTATTGCTTCGCCATGTAAATCGAACTTTTCTTCTTTGCTGCAATGCAGAGTGTATCGCGATAATGTTTTGATTTGATGCTCGTTCGGGGACTTTGCCTGGATCCGGCAAGATGGTCTGGGAGTGTAAATGTGAAATAAATTACAAGTCATCACAATAAGGAGAATTTCTTTTTACAAAAGTTGAAATTAAATTGTTTAATAAAATTTGTGTTTTATCGAATATTTAACATCACCCTAACTTAAATTACAAATTTAACAGCCAGTTCTTTTCACTCAAAATTAAAAGTCTTTCTTTTTTTAAAATGTTTAAAAAACTGTTTAATTACATATTTCCTCGCCTAAACTAAACTCAAAATTACAGTTTTTTCATTAATTATTTTATTTTATTTATATTTTTTTTACAATTTTTACGTTAACTTAAAAATAAGATTAATTGATAATAAAAATCAATTAAAAATAAGATTAATTAATTATATACAAGTAGATTGGTAAAACTTATAAATCGATTTTACAATATTGAATTAGATTTAAATTTACTTTTTAACACTTTTATCACAAAATTTATAAAAAATTAAGAGTCTTTTATTAAAAAAAATTAAAATTATTTAACTTTAAATTAGTTTTTTGGTAATCCTATCTATTCAAAAATTATAATAGGAGATTATTGGTCTCTTTATAACACTCAGTCAATTTAAGACAATTGAAATTGTCTGAGCGCTAAAGTTTTAAGTATATCATAGGTCATTCACATTTTATTTGCATTCATGCATTTATATATCTTTTTTAATTTTATTTTCACAAAGACCGCATCCTAAGAATCTGAAAGTTATATTAAGATATATTGTCACACATACGACCAAGTCACTAAAAATTTTCACCACCGTAGACTTGCTATAAGGTGTTTAAGATTAACATAATTCTTGTAATTATTAAAAATTTGTCTCATTATTTCTAATTCATATAAGTTTTATTTGAGTTCAACATATAATATAAATATGTAAGATATCTTAATTACTTTATCCAACAAATATATTTAGAAAAAAATTAAAAATAATTGAAATATCATGTTTTTTTATTTTTTTAGAATGATTGAAATCCATCCAAACACAAGATTAAAGTGCATAAATACTTTGATACAATATAAATAATTTTATATAATATAAATAATATATATATATATATATATAGTTAGTTAGTTAGTTAAATGGTATATTAAAAGAATTAATATTTCACTCTAATATGTTTCTGTATTTTCTTGGGATGCTTTGATAAATAATTCGTCATTTCACATTTATCAATTCACCTTAATTGTGCTAATAACAACACAAATGGCAACTACAAAAGCAAATTTAAAAAATTAAATTCAGTCGTAAGTTGTCATTTTATACTCATGAATCCATCGTGGTGACAATAACATACGTGATTGGAGAAAGTGTGAAGAAAAAAACAATAAAAACAATAAGAAAAATAGAATGGCATTGTTCTCAAAGTGACAATGATGATGAAAAATAAATATAAATATCACATAATTAATGACAAATTATTATATGGTGACAATACATGAAAGAAAAATGATATTGGAGAGCGTTGTGAAAAAAAAAAGTTACATTTATAGCCAAATAAAATCAATATAAATTTGTCTAAATACCCGACAAGACAGCGGTTATTTTTGTTTATCCGCACCAGTTTCACAACCAAGATATATATAGGCAATGCAAAAGGGATTGGTTTTTTGCCTCAATTGAGAACCAAGATAAAAAGTGGTAGTATTTTGCCTCCGTTTCTTTTTGAACTGAGGCAATACAGGTTTTCTTTTTCTTTTCTTTTTGGTCAAACTTTATGTCTTAATTGCCTTCGAATTGAGGTAGGGGACCTTTCTGCTTCGGTTTTGGATTGAACCAGGGTAGTATAAGTTTTTTTTTTCTTTTATTTTTTGTCAATCCTTTTGTCTCGGTTGTGGTCAAAACCAATGCAATAAAGAGCTTTTTGCCTCGGTTATGGTCACAACCGAGATGTATTCTACTGATTTTCTTTTTTTAAATAGGTCTGTTTTTACAACAATTCCAGCTACAGAATTAGACGAGCATATATTCAACAAAACAAAACAATCTAGAAACATTTTCAATACAAATTATAATCATAAATCAATTTAATGTACATATAATTGTAGTCATAAAGCAAATTAAAAGCATAAATCAATTCAATGTATAAAGTTAACCTAATCATATATCATCATTGACAACATCATGTACTTTATTTTCATGCACAATGCACAAGATAAGTTGTAAATTATTAATATAACGGGTCAACAACTGTGATTAGTACTTAAATTACCAAATGAGTTTATTCTATCAATAGTTAAACCAAACCTAAAGATTTCTACATTCTTGACCAAATTGGGGAATTATTAAACATATAAATTTTAAACAACATATCTAAAATTTCACGAAACTTTTCTAGCATTTCACATTAATCTTCAGGTTACATAAAATGAAAGTGATTATAAATCACAATCAAATATCCATTCGAAGATCAATACAAAACACAACTACAATTTTTCATGAAAATTAAGACATGTATATAAAAATTTATATATATCAATGAACTATGAAAAAATTATTACACTTCTTGAACTATCCAACTAGAAAATTCAAGATTCAATAATTCTAAATTATTATTACCATCTCCTCTTTATTCATTTGTAAAAAATACATTTGTTAAAAAAAACTGACGATAGTCAATAATTTTTGTATTGAATCTCAAACGGGAAACTAAGGATAATTGACAACAACAATATATTCAAGCATACAAATAATTACATATGCATTATACAATATATTAAAACAAAAAATATATTCAAACAAACAAATAATTATATGTTTATATTAAAAAAAAATTTAAGAATTGAAACACGGGAGCGTGAAAGCTGGTCAACAATGAAAAATATCCGTGTTTTAAAAACTATAAAACCTCACAACAAAAATACAATATCTGGATAAAAACAACACATTAATTGTCTCATGATTCTAACCTTAAAGTTTATGTTATAAGGAAATCAACCAATTTAATACAAACATTTCAAATTTTCATTCTCCTAATTTCTATATCTCTAATTGAAGACAATTCACATGACTCTAAATTTTTCTTTCTATATCTAATTCAAGATAATTCACATGACTCTAAATTTCACATCAAGCCACTATTCACATGCTTAAAAAATGAACAATTTTTCAATCGTATCACAGCATATTCTTTAACAAGTACAATTACTTCAAATTTTAGAAGATGTTTTTTTTTTCTTAATTTTTAAGATTAAATTTGATAATGGTCATTATAAAATTGAAGATCCATCAACCTGTTACATTGTAATTACATTGTAGTAGAAAGTGATGTAAATTTTGTGTCTAAATTAGACTCGAATCTGATTGATATTATATATTAGTGATCTTGTATATATATTCAACACTACGATGCCCATAATGCTGGCTGGCATAGTGGTCCATGTGGAAGAATTACGTCTTCCTTGTAAAGTATCATTCCATTTGAAGATGTTCTCTGACCCTTGTTCCTTTCTGAAGAGTCTCCATTCAGAAGGGACACCAGAATATGGTTGGTCAAAGACAATGTCCAAAGACAGAATAAAGATAACCCATAACAAGGACCACCTCTTTCATTCATGCGTGTACCTTTCACAACTTATCTCTAGGTACAATAGTAACATAGTATGGTACAAAAGGGAATAACACCACCACCATATCTATCTAAACTATCTCAATTTTCTCAACTCAAATTTCTTTAATGTTTACTTATATATAAAGATAATTTTCTGTTACAAAAACAGACTGCAGCATACCAATCTCATATTCGAGTGTCTCAAGTAGTAAATCTACTGTACATAACAATTTGAAATTTGAAACTATAGATACTCAAACTACCGTTATCTGTGCTATATATAAGTCTATCAAACTGTAATAACTGAACATTAATCAAACACAGGAGTTACTGGTTTACAAAGTTCCTGATACGGGTTATCATTTCTTGGGTTCGGGAATGTGAAAGCTGGTAATTATGCAGCACTTGGAAGGCATGGCCTACGCCTTTGAAAACAACTGTTTCAACCCTTTTCCCTGCTTTAGCCAAAGCTTTTGAGAACTCCAAGTTCCTATCTTTCAGTATATCCATTTCTGAAACGCACACCATAATGGAAGAAACCCTCAAATCTCTCAACTTGGCCGTGCCATGTGCAAGAGGGTTGCAATATGGGTGGTCACGGGTGGCTCCAAGAGGAAGCGCCAAGCGCCAATAAGTGTCGGAAACGGATAAAGTGAGCGCTGAATTGGGTGGCTGAAGGAAATGCTTCTCAGAGCTAGTTCTTTCTTCTCCTCCGAAGAAAGGTTGGATCAGTATGACACCCTTGAGGGATAATGGTGTCGTCGTGTTTGATGATGATCCCATGCGAGTGGCCACATTATAAACTATGTTGGCACCTGCACTATCACCGGCGAGGAAAACGGAAGACATGTCGCAGTGAGTCAGCCACCATTTTTGCGCACCGGAGATGTTCTGTGCTTCTCTTTTGACCCACTTGAGAGCGTTGAAACCGTCATCGTATGCCACAGGAAGACGATTCTCTGGGGCTAAGTGATAATCCACAGAGAGAATGACACAGTTTGCTTTGGAAGCAAGGTTGGTCAAGAACTCGTGGTAACAGCTCCAAGCAGCAGAACCAACACAGAATCCACCACCATGGAAGTACACAAGCAAAGGAAGAGGCTTTGTGTGATAACTCATTGAAGGCACATAAACACGTGCCCATAAGTTGGTCTCTTTGTTGATGATAACATCTTTGGCACTTGAAGACGATGATGATGATGCGACTGTGCAGGAGACAGTAGGCACAATCGGTGGTCTCTCTACACGTCCATCTCTGTGGACTCTAATGAGTCCTTGGATCTCTTCGGTGATGATTTCACGTTGCTGGTTGGTGTTGTTCACCTGAGGGTTATGCCTGAGCGAAATGGTAGCCATTGATGATATTGTTGAAGAGTGAAAATCTAAATTGTCCTTAATTTTGATCGATGCTATGTGGTTTGGTCCTTTTATAGAAGATCAGAGAATAAGAAGAGAAGGGAAGTTGAGCAATTGGAAGGGTTGAAGTTGGAAAGAAGCTTCATTCATTCTCATAGCCATGTGCTGTTATGAAGATTCCCGCGTGAAGTTTAATATTTTTTGTTTTTTGTCTGTGTCTCTTTGGATTGTATCTTATAAGATTTACTTTCATGCAGTGTGAAAATGAACAGCGAGAATATGATGGGATAAACATTATTCTTATCTGATGATATCTGATGATGGAGGTAAATGCAGCGCTTCATGCGATACTTCTGTAATAAGCATGTTGCAAGTTGCATAGCTATTACGACACTTAAATTCTGTGACTTTTTTTTCTGCACTTCTCCATGGAGATAACTAGGACATCTGTTTATTTTTGTTTCTTAATTTATCAATGTATTATGATTTTAATATAATTTTTCTTATTATATAAAAATCAAGAAAACTGATGATTTTGTGTTAGAAGCTACTAAACATAGGGGAATAGCCCTGAATGGACCAGACAGAAAGACTACCATAATAAAATAAATAAATAAATAAAGAATATTCTTTTAATTCCAAGTACAAGCAAATGGAAAGTTAACTTTATTCTTTAAATATCCCATATCTCTCAACAGATATGCCTTCTTCTATTCTTATTGATCTTATTATACTAATTTCTTTTCCTATTCTTTATTTCTTCAATATTGAAAGAAAACACAACAACTTTATTTTCCTTCGCATCTCTCTCCACAGATACGTACGTCTTCTTCCAATATACACACGCATACGGAGTTCTTCCAATATACACACGCACACGGAGTTTTGGATATATATATATATATATATATATATATATATATATATATATATGTACACACATTTTTCATTTATATATAATAATTAATTATCTTGATTTCTGGCCCAACATAAAACAAATATCAAACTGCCTTGTTTTCTCTCATCGTTTCTATATTTTGGAGAGATTTAACCATAAAAAGCAGAAAAAAAATGCATTCATTTGAATTGTTAACTTAAAACTTAAGTTAATTTTTAATTTATTAAAATTTTATTTCATTTTTTTTTGTTAAGGATATTCATGGAGAAATTCATATAAGAAAAAGTTATTTTTATACAAAATGATAATTATACACCATTTCTAGATTAATAGAAGTCAACATAATGTTAGTCTCAGACTCTCTTTATGCTTCAAAATTTCATGCTGCCATTGTCTCTTTTACCCTTCATTGTCCATTCAAACACATTAGTGTATAACTTTTTTATTATGCTTTTAATTTCAGCTTGTCATTTTCTAAATTCGATAATTAATTTATTAAACAATAGGAGAGATTTGTACAACTCTCACATCAGGCAAGAGTAACAAGGAAAGAAAACATAATAATTAGTTTATGCTTTATTTTTATTTTGTATAATTTTTACTATTAGTTGATCTAGAATAATAGTTATTTTACTATATAATATGACATATTGTGCACATTTGTCTTTATATTTTCTTTTAACCATAATTATTAATACGAAAATTAAACTTACAATTTTTTATTGCTTCTTTTAAGTAAATTTTAAAACTAATTTAATTCGTATTTATTTATATACTTTAAAATTATCTTATATCTCTCCAACTTACTTACTTATAGCTTCTATTTTGTTTCAACTCTACCAAAGTCAACCATGTTAAGGTGTGTGTATATATCCCTTCACAATAACCCTTGATTCCATTTAAGTTGACTTTGTTTCAAACTTTGATATAACAGTGCTGATATCTACTATTCAGGATGATGCACGTGTACTTTTCTTTTACTTTTATACATATTTCAAGATGTGATACATATCTTTCAATGTCGACCATTCATTTATGCATGCACCCACCCGCAGATTGACTTAATCAATTTGAATCCTATCTATATAATTTTGCTAAATACCATAAAGTAAAATTTTATCACTTTGACTTTTCTTAATTCGAATAAGATTTTCTGGCATCGAAGATAAATATGGTATTTATTAAATTATTTTATCCCAAATCAAACTAAGTGGTGGGATTCTACCAGAGCTCTTTAATTAACTGTAACCGAAAGTATAACTAATGAACTACTGTTCCTCTTTAATGTTGTAGCAACCATTAGTTTTGGAGTGCAGCACATTGTCTGCACAAAATAC
The DNA here is from genome assembly GCA_027742785.1 of Vigna reflexopilosa. NCBI lineage: Eukaryota > Viridiplantae > Streptophyta > Magnoliopsida > Fabales > Fabaceae > Vigna > Vigna reflexopilosa. Next base: position 50,409,350 of record CM050914.1, read on the forward strand.
AATGTGAGATGCCGATATTAAGAAATTAGAAAATTGTGTAATGAGATTTTTTTACCAAAAAAAGAAAGAGATTTGTGTTGTAATCAATTATTCCTGTTATAGTTAATAATCTCATATATATATATATGTAGAAGTCGAAGTTAAATGTAGTATAATTTTTATTTTTTTTCATTTTCAAAACGTTTTTTAAAGAGGAATTGTGATAAGAACTTTTTAAGTTGGTCAATAAAGGTTTTAAATATGCAGTTGGTCCCATTTGGAAGATATTGTTCCAAGAATGACAATCTCATGCAATTTATAACGTCGTGGAGGTTCATTATCCACTGAAGTGAGAAATTGCCATGAACGATTACAATATTTACTTTATACTAGATTCTGCTGTGGAACCCACGTACAAAAACATGGTTTCATGGTGGTAACAGTCAAGATATTCTTCTCATGGGTCTGCCAAATTTCAAAACCCATCGACATGCCAAAGGTTATTCATCTTTATTCTTTCTCCTTTTCTCCATCCTCAAAGATAAATCAATGAGACAGTGAAAAGACAGTGTCACTCTTACCTTAGAAAAACTATTCATTTTAGCTGCGGATAGATTTCAAGATTTATGCAAAAAATGGTGCAAATGATCAAATATTATTTTTTGTTGAGATTCTAAGTCGTCTAAGTGTTACGAAAAAGTTAAATTTATACGATGCTGTGAAAACTCCTAATAGTTTCCCAAACATACAGCTCAAAACTCTTATAGAACTAAAAACGAAACACGGTCATTAATCATCTAGAGATGAAGAATAGCCAAAGTAGCATGGATTAAAATAACACTGTCTCTGCAATAGCCTAATAATTTAGCAATGAACCAACAATTAAAGTTGCTGAAGGATGAGGAAATTAAAGGGAGGATAGGAAAACATAAAAGTAATAAAAAGAAGATGTGGAGTAATTAAAATATACAAAGTATATAAACAGAAAAAGGTAACTGTTAATTAATAGAGGATATTAACATTTTCTTTACAATTTTACTTTTTAAATCAATATTTTTTAAAATTAAAATAATTATTTTATTAATTTTACTTTTTATATTATTATTTCTTTGAATTTGACAATTTTTTATTTGTCCTTTTCTATTTACAATAAAATTTAAAAAACTATTTTTATTTTATAATTATAATAAAAAATAATATTTATATTATTTTTATTATCATATAAGGAATTACAATGATTAAGAGTAAACAATTACGAAAAGAAAACAATAAATGCATGATGTATATACACACACGTGTGTGTTTGTGAATTTTATAATATTTAAATACAAAAATCCTTCACATGTCATATTAGTCAAAACATTTTTAGATAACATTTTAAAAGAAAAATAATATAAAACAAATTATTGGCGTTAATAAACACATAAAATAATGCTTAGCTTCTTGTAACACTCTTTAGTTTATTAAGAGATACTGAAAAGTCACAAGATCAATAAAATTTAAATTTAATCACATAAAATATTAATATCATTTAAAATTTATAACTTAAAATTATAAAACAATAAATTTATGAATATTTATCTTTATATATGTTTTTTTACTTTTTTTAGACTTAAATTCATATTTTGATTTTTTGGTATCACAAACGATGAATTAAAAATATTTGATTGTATCAATCAAATCTTTATTCCTATAAATGCCATTATTTATTGTATATACATGCATTCAAACTTATATTATTCACCAGTATTTATCAAATATATGTTACAGATAGCTTATAAAAGCTATAATTTTCATTAAAAATTTTATGTTTTGTTAAGTATTCTCATAAGTTTAACCTCACTGTTACATAATATCTAACATCTTATGTGATGGAAATTAAAATTAATTGACATCAATTTAGTACCAATTAATTATTTTTCTTGATCCCATTACAGTGAAATATTCATTTATGAATGATAAATTACCATCACTTATTTCTTACCAGTTGACTCAAGTATTGTACCTTGATATTTAATAAAACAAACTCTTTCTTAAAGGTTTGAGCGAGACAAATCCTTCACATACATAATTGAGTTTACACTCACAAATGGATTTTCCTTGAAGATAAAGCTCTATTCTACACATTCTTAAATTATATTCTCAAAGGAATGTTTATTAGGAGGTTTCAACCAATTAAAGAATAATGATTCCATACTTTTGATTGGCTCATTTTAAAGTACACATATAACTTTAATAAGACAATTCATTAGTAGATTTTTTTTTCTCATTTGAACTTAAATCTCAATTAAATATTGCATTTTTTTAACTCGTAATTTATGATTCTTTTAGGCTATGAAAAGTTAGCATGAATAGCACCCAACACTGTGATTGAAAAAAGTTACTCAATCTCTAATATCTCACGATGACTATTATTAAAAGTTACATTAAGAGAATTTATTTATTATATAAATTATGTATAAATCATTTTATAATAAACAAAGTGTTTTGTAGTGCAGAAGTAATATTTTCAAGCTATTCAAAAAAAAAAAAGTTGTGGAAACATCCCGCCTAAAAATATGATAGCATATTACTTTTAAATATGTGATAAAAAGATATAAAAAAAACTTGGAATCAATATCTTAGGACAAATATATAATTTTTTATGTTAAGAGTTAAATTTTGATTTTATTTTATTTATCCAAAAAATGGTTTACTTATTATGAAGTGTGATTTATTGTTAAATCATGGTCATTATTATACAACATTTCTTTTAGCACTTTCATGTCTTATTCTTGAACCTCGATAAGTGTGAAAAAAAGTATAAATTATTTATGAGTTGAAATTATTTTAGAATTTATAATTCAAAATTATACTCTAAATTATGTATCTGATGATGAGAAGTTGAGTGAAGAAAATATGGGAGTGCAAGAAGAAATTATGTATAACTGGGTTATCGTCCAAGGCCCAGAAATGGTAAAAAAAAAAGACCACATGAACGACAAGGCGTATTTTTGCGCTGCTTAAAAACATAAATCGAGGATTCAGCTGCCGTTTCATTGCGAGTTGCAAAGACTGAAACCCCTAGAAAACCCCACTCCTCTTCACTACTTCCGTTCAAGTTGAAAGCACTCGTTTCATTTCCTCCCTGCTTTTTCTTCTCTCGAAAATGTCTCTGCGAGTGCTGAACCCTAACGCCGAAGTGCTGAACAAATCGGCGGCACTTCACATGACCATCAATGCCGCCAAGGGTTTGCAAGATGTCCTTAAAACCAACCTCGGTCCCAAAGGAACTATCAAAATGTATCTCTCTCTTTCTCTCTCTCCCTCTCTTCAATTTTTTCCATTTCTTTTTTCTTCTTGTTGTCATTTCCATTTATGTTTTGTTTCTTCTAATACACTCTTTGATTCAGGCTTGTTGGTGGCGCTGGTGATATTAAGCTTACCAAAGATGGCAACACTCTCTTGAAAGAGATGGTTAGTTTTTTTTTTTTTTATATTTAATTGAGATCTACTACTTCGTGCGCTTGAAAACCGTTATGGCGGAACGTGTTCTGATTTTGTCTGTTGTGATCTCAGCAAATCCAGAACCCGACGGCGATTATGATTGCGAGGACCGCTGTGGCGCAGGATGACGCTAGTGGAGATGGCACCACTTCCACTGTTATCTTCATTGGCGAACTTATGAAACAATCGGAACGTTACATTGATGAAGGTTAGTGAGTTTGTCTCTGCGTTCGAGTTTCTGTTTGTTTCAAAGTTATTCTTCGCATTGCTTGTCCTCGTTGTTCGCTCGTTGGCGTACAGTTTAGCATGTGTTTATTTATCTTTATCCAGCTTTCTTGATAGTTTTATTACTATGAAGTTCCTTACTGCTTTTTGTGATTAAGTCGTAATTTCCTATAGTTAGTTAAGGTGAATTTTAGAGATGACGATTTTTTTTTTGGCTATAGAGAGAACATGAAAACCGCAACTTGGATGCCGATATGACATCCTTTAAAGTAGACTTAAATAAAGTGACTATCTATCTATCTCTCTCTCTCTCTCTCTCTCTATATATATATATATATATATATATACAGGTTTCCTGGTAGTTTGTTAACTGGCGTTAATTTTCTACTGATTTGTTACTGGTGATGATTTCTTATGGTTAGCAAGAGAGAAATTTAGAGAAGACGACTTTTTTTCCTCAGAACAAGTAGAAAAATGCAACTAGGGTGATGATATGGTATTCTTTAGAAGAAACAAGGCTGCATGCGCAAAAGATGTGATAACATGAGTTTAACTAGGAAGTGCCGTTTCTTTGCGATTCAGGGTGATTCCCTGGACAGTTGAAACATCCATGAAATGTATGCAAAACAAAGGCATTGAATGCTTTCCTATTTTAGTCTATTGTAGGACTAGGGGCATATAGATATCCTTAAAATGTGTAGTGATGAAGCTTTCTCGTTTTGATGCCTTATCTGTCATTTCATCCTTTGCTAATGCTGAGATGATATATGGATGTTATAGGTATGCATCCACGTGTGTTGGTTGATGGTTTTGATATTGCAAAGAGAGCAACTCTGCAATTCCTTGAAAAGTTTAAGACACCTGTTGTGATGGGTGATGAGCCTGATAAAGAGATTCTCAAGATGGTAGCTAGAACAACCGTGAGGACAAAGGTAAAACTTGTTCCATTGAATATCTTTTGTAGCTCAAATTTGATCATACATTGGCACTGCAGACAAAATGAAAAATAACTTGTCAGCATAAATTTTTTACATGCATGGTATTCTCACCATATATTTCTTCATCATTTGCAGTTGTATGAATCACTTGCAGATCAATTGACTGATATAATTGTTAATGCGGTAAGTTCACATTGAATTTTAGACATTTATACTTTGAGTCCTTGTAAATAACAAACTTTTATTTGCATGTTGTTTGCTTATTTGCGGTAGATTTTGCTGTTTATTGGACCAGAACCTTTTACAGCCGTGTGTTCAGTGACTTGTGGTTTTTCTTACGATAGGTTTTATGCATCCGGAAGCCTGAGGAAGAAATTGATCTTTTTATGGTGGAGATTATGCATATGCGACACAAGTTTGATGTTGACACACGCTTGGTATGTTTTCTGAATGATGTTTGTAGCCACTCCTTTCCTTTACTTTGTTGTATATTATTTTTATAATTTTTTAAACTTCATGTTACATATATTGTATACAACCTGGATGTTCCTGTTATCCCCTTTCCATCATGATTTTGACTGCATTATAAAATTCTCAACTTAACATTAGTCCAGTAAAAGTTCTGATGTGATGACGTCAAGGACTTGTAGTTTGTTTTGATTGAAATCATTATTCTTATCTACCTTTGTTGAAATCCAGTCAGGTTTGATTTTCTCTAAATGCAGGATTGAGATCTAGTTAGTCATAATAGTTAGGATGGCTTAGTTAACCATCGGTGTGGGACTTCCAACAAAATTTAACCTCTAGGCAGGCTATCCTCTTATTGCACAAAATGTGCTGACATTCTTCACATCTTGCTTATCTCCTTGGCTAACTAAGATAAGCCAAATAATTCATGGTCCATGTGCTACTGTAAGTCCTAACTGATAACAATTGCATTTAGTTGTGTCTAATATATAGCTCTTGAGAGAAATAGCAATTACGAAGAGAGCTTTTGTAGAGCTAAAGCATAATTGTAGTGGACTATCTTCTGATTAGAGAGCTTCTGAACTCATAAAATTTTGTGCTCAAATAAATAAATCATGAAAAACAGAGAGTTTTTGTTATTTATAATTTTTTTTCACTTAAATAAATCACGAATAAAGAAAGCTATAATACCTAAGCTCTGTAGTAGCAATATAGCAAATTACAACCCATATTTAACTATAAGTTATCCATCCACCTTGTCTAACTTCACTTATAATTATATTATTCTATTACACCTGTTTTGAGTTATGCGGTTCTTGCATGCACTCAGTTTCATCCCTCTGTATTTTTTAGGTTGAGGGTCTTGTCCTTGATCATGGTTCCAGGCACCCTGACATGAAACGACGGGCAGAAAATTGCTATATCTTGACGTGTAATGTATCTTTAGAATATGAGAAGAGGTAATCACCCTGATATTTGTCAATATATTCCAATTTGTGTTTTGTGTGTGTTTTAAGTGGCTGTCATTTGATTACTTTTACCTGTTATCCAAACTTGCTACTACTTCTATTCATTATTTACCACACTATCTTATCCCTTTTAAGTGTGATACAATATGAAGGGTAGAAATATTATTGAAATTAGTGTATGAATCGTTTAATTACCCTTAATCATTTAAATACAGGTATCGGAAATTATGAATTTTAGATGTATTGTTTTTAGCTTTTACCAGTAGCATATGTTATCAGTCTCTATTTTGGTGATTGAGTGTGTCTTTTACTTCAGACACAATATTGGTTATGTTGTATAGTAAAATGAGTAAGTTCACATTGCATGAAATGTTACCATCGGTGAAGGTTTTTAATCTGTTTTATTAGAATTGCTTAGTTAGCATGAAGGAAGTAAAGTTTTCATTTACTATAATAAAATTAGGTACTGTCCTTCAATTGTCTTTTAATCTGAATTACCTGTTTTGTTTTTCTAAAAAGACTGGTTTTAACCTTAAAACAAACCAAGCTCACATTTATTACTACTAGGGAAATCTGTTTTTTATGTAATGGTAAACTTAATAATTTCAACCATCTAAATACTATTTGTCAACTGTTATATCACTTAAGTCAATAATGTATACACATTGAGTGGTTTTTTCATTATCAGATGCCTGGCCTATGTGAACTATCTTTGATGTCTTTTATACTAATGAAGTCAATGTTTTCTCCTCCCAGTGAGGTAAATGCAGGTTTTTTCTACTCAAGTGCGGAACAGAGAGAGGCTATGGTTTCTGCTGAAAGACGGCAGGTTGATGAGAGAGTTAAGAAAATCATTGAACTGAAGAATAAGGTAATGAAGTTTTATTCCTTGTATTTATTGATTTTTACATGTTAATCTGGTCTGTTATATTGCTAATAAAATAATAATGCTATTTCACGTTTCTGTTAGATAGAGATAATAATCGTTTCTGGATTACAGCTGCAACCGCCCTTTGTCTGGGTTATCTCTCAGTAATAGCTCAATTTTATTTGACTGCTCTTGACTGAATAACTTCACATGTGTGTATGCAGGTTTGTTCTGATAATGATAGCAATTTTGTTGTCATCAACCAAAAGGGAATTGATCCTCCATCACTGGACCTCCTTGCTAGGGAAGGAGTAAGTAATATATCATTGTATTCTGGTTTTTTAAAACTTAAATATTGGGAAGATGGCCACTTAATGTATAACTCCTGGAAATTTTATTTCACTCCAATTATTTAGGTGATGATGCAGAAATATGCTGAAAATGACCAGTACTGAGTGTCTGTACTATATGAGCTGCATGTGCATCATATTCTTTTACTGGTTGAAGGAAGAAAAACTCAGTTTGAAATGTCTGAAACAGTCCAAATTTAAAATACATAGAAGCTATAAACATATTTTTAAATTCACTGTTTTACCAATAAATAATGACCATGCTATAGTGTGGTCTAATATGTTTGTTAGATTGTTTACCCATGAAGTTTGAAGATATTTTGTAGTGAAATACTGCCTGTTGGTTTTGCAAGAAATATTTTATACTAGAAATATGAACTGATTAAGTGAAGAATCATGACCTGTCCCTCGTTTAATGACCATGGTGCATAGAAGAAGTTTGTATGTTTTGATTATATAATGTTTGTGATGTTAAATATCCCATGACGCTAATGTAGTATGAGGTGAACTCGTCTCATAAGCTGTCATCAGTTGCATAATCCCTATCCTGTTTTATATCTGCTTGTTTTTTGACCTTGTGTTTAGATAATTGCCCTACGGAGAGCAAAGAGAAGAAACATGGAAAGACTGGTTTTGGCCTGTGGAGGAGAGGCAGTAAACTCGGTAGATGATTTGACTCCTGAATGTCTGGGTTGGGCAGGCTTGGTATATGAACATGTCCTCGGGGAAGAGAAATATACATTCATTGAAAATGTTAAGAATCCTTTTTCCTGCACAATCTTGATTAAAGGTAAATTTTCCTTGCACCTATTCTGGGTTTCTTGAACAGATCCTTCTGTACTATTTATTGCTTTTTCTCTGACATCTGAACAAACCGTCATTTTATTTCCAGTAGTTGATTTAAGATTTGCAATTCTGTCATTATAAAACAGGTCCAAATGACCATACAATAGCTCAGATAAAAGATGCTGTACGTGATGGTTTGAGGGCCGTTAAGAATACCCTTGAAGATGAATCTGTTGTCTTGGTGAGACATTTTTATGTCAATCAATTATTTTGATACTTGAATTGTACATTTTTCTTGTGCAATGTGCATGTTCACGCTATTCATATAGATTAACTCCATTTTCCTGTCATAATTTTCTTAGTTGAATGAATTTTCAGTTGTTCCCTAGAATGCACACATCATTTAAAGCTTTTGTACAAAAACACTTCTGATTTCCGAGAAGGTTGATATTGTTATTGTAATTGACTTGAAGAGAATTTTCTTTCCCATGATTAGGGTGCTGGTGCATTTGAAGTTGCTGCTAGACAATATCTGTTGAACGAGGTTAAGAAAACAGTTGAAGGGGTAATTGCGAGTCTCTTGTCACCCATGTTTTTCTTGTAGTTTAACTGTAGTTATCTATTTCAATTTTCATCGCTGATGTTAATAACCTTGAAACAGCGTGCACAACTTGGTGTTGAGGCTTTTGCTGATGCGCTTCTTGTGGTGCCTAAGACACTTGCTGAAAACTCTGGGCTTGACACTCAAGATGTGATTATTTCCCTTACGGTATACTTTCCTTAAACTTATTCCACTTATCTTCTTTCCTCTAATGTGATTTGTATAGATATTCTCATATAAAATGGAAAGCATTATTATTATTATTATTATTATTATTATTATTAATGTACTTGCTGAATGGTGTTTCAGGGAGAGCATGACAAAGGAAATATTGTGGGGTTGAGCCTGAATACAGGTGAACCTATAGACCCTGCAATGGAGGGTATTTTCGACAACTACTCTGTGAAACGCCAAATCATAAACTCAGGGTATGGTTGAATCTGGATCTGTTGACATCATTAATTTGTTTTTTTTTTTTTTAAATTTGGAGGAACACTTAAATACTAGAAAATGTCATTACTAATGGTATGGTGGGGAGTGAGGGAGGAAACAAATTTTATTTGAAGGGAAAATGAAAAGAGAGAATTTAAGTGGTGACTCCTCAACCAGTTCTGCATACAACTCGATGCCCTCTGGTGATGGCTTGTCATGAGCTATGATAAGAGCATGAGATCTTCAGTAGTGAATGCTTTTTCAGATGAATTTTTAGAAACAGGAAGAACTACATACTATATTTCTTGTGTCTTCACTGCCATCAATTACATCTGGAGTGGGTGAGGGTTGTGGATGTGGAGTATAGGTCAGGTTTGTCTGGGTCTGAAGGTATCCACCGCTCTTAGAACGGACGTTTTACGATATCAATCATGTTTTCTTAGATCTAGTTTTGTTGTCAATTTTAGTTGGTAGAACTGTTAAACTAAGTTAAACTCAATCAGGATGTATAGCCATTTGAAAAATTCCATTACGCCAAAAACAATAAGTTTAATTTAAGTAAGCATGATTACTATTACATAGTTATGTCTTCGTCTCTTGATATACAGGCCAGTTATAGTATCTCAGTTACTGGTGGTGGATGAAGTGATTCGTGCTGGGCGTAATATGCGGAAGCCAACTTAGATGTTCTAGAAGCCTTCTCTTTTGGATAGGGTGTGCGGTAAACTGATGAATATTTTCTATATTTGGAGGTGCCAGCAGTATTGGTTGGGATTGTTATGACTCACTTGTTTTAATCTGTTATAAAGAAAATGTTTCTTGGTTTTGTTTTATCCTAGTTTATTGTTTCTTGCAATGATTTAATGTAAGTGTATTGTGGCTGAATTTTGGGATCCTTTTGAAATTTGTACGCAAAATCTATTTTGTAGAAAATTAGTTGAGAGAATGCTTTTACCTCAGAATGTTGCTTGTTTTAACCAGCAACCTAAGTCTCAGGACGTCTCCTTTATAATTTTGTATGGAACGTGGATGGCATTTAATTCAAATAGTTGAAGAAATATTTTCATTTTTGAAGTTGGACGTACTCAGCTGCCTGAGATGCGCATTCGCATAATGTAAAAAAAAAGTACTCCTACATGTAATATTGGCTATAAAGTAAATCCTTAGCATTATAGTAATTAGTAGGAATAAATGGCATATTTCTCATCGACTTCTGACATGAACCCTATTATACTATCATGCAGCTTTATAATATATTACGATTTTAAAGTGCTCCCAACAAACGTATCTATTGTGCCTACCTATTATCTGAAAAATTTGAATACTGTTTTGTTTAGTATATGTTCCTTTTAACTTTATAATTTATATTTACAGGCTATAAATGCTTTTATATTATTTAACGATGGATTAATATATTTAGTAAGTTTGTTGACGTAACAAGTTATTTAAATTAATTTATAATTGGTTAAGTAAATAATTATTCATGCACTTCTGATTAAGAGAGACCTCAAATTTATGTTTACTAGATTTTTTAGCACGCATATAATTTAATTAAAATATGTTCATAATGTGAGTTATTTTTATATTACTAATTATAGAATTAAGAGATAACTCAAGTTTATGTTTACTACTTTTTTTGAATATGTATATAATTTAATTAAAATCCACTGACACTGATTTATTTTACACGATTATGTAATTAAAATTGTGTGTGTATAATTATTGAATTTTAATGGTCACGTTTAAACTAGATTTGAAATAATTTTTAATTAATTACCAATGTATCCTTTTTACAGCTATATGAACTTGATCGCAAATTATAGATGGGGACATATTTTTCACCTTGCCTATTTTCCAATTGCTACTTAAGTATGTCCTTTTTTTTTTGAAGTGAAGATTTGTATTTAAGTTTTATGTATAAAATAAAATTTTGCCAAAAATGAGAATCCCATCAATTTGTAGTAAATAATAGGAGATGAATAATCTGAGTTAGGATTATAAGATGAGTTTTAAATACAAATTAAAAATGTTTATCGACAACATACTTTATTACTATTTGTAAAAAAAATATCAATCTTTTTAAATAAAAAAAATGGTGGAAATACATATTTATAACAAAAATATATATTATTAACAAAATTTACTGAAAATTAAAAACCTATGCGATTCTAGTTATTAATAATCAATAATAATGTATTAGAAAAAATATATTTTTACATATTTACATTGTACTGGTGTTCCAATCCAAACAAACACTATAGTTTTGCTGCTCTTACATGATTCCATTAGAATGACGATTAGAAAGGTCAACAAGTGACAGGCGTGAAGGGTGGTAGGTAGAATGAAGAAGACAGCGGCATCCGGAACACGCGTCGCAAATCTAGCTACTCGGAGGATGAGCTAATTAGGTGCACGTGTCATAATTCAAACGAACATTTTCCATTGTTGAACTTTGACAGAACTTTCAGTTCTAGTAGCTCTCTTCTCTTTTCAAAAGCGCATTTCAGTTGGATTGGATCTAGTCCCATCATGTCAGAAGAAATAGTGCAAAACAAGAAGGTTACATTCAAAGGCTACATAGATGATGTTCCCAAAGAAACCGATATGGAACTCAAGCTTTCAAACATTGAGCTCAACCCTCCGCCACAAGGCTCGGCAGCAATTCTCGTGAAGAACCTTTATCTCTCTTGCGATCCATACATGCGAGGTCGCATGCGTGATTTCCACGGATCTTATATCCCTCCTTTTGTCCCTGGCCAGGTTACAAACTACTAACTGCTTTAATTCTGTTATACTATGATGCCATGTGATACAGTGAGTAACTGATTCCTGTGTGTTTTGTCGAAGGCACTTGAAGGATTTGGTGTGTCTAAAGTTATACACTCTGATCATCCAAATTACAAGCCTGGTGATTTGATTACTGGGTTTACTGGCTGGGAAGAGTATAGCGTCATCCAGAGAACAGAGCAGCTCAGAAAAATTCAGCCTGATGATCGCATTCCTCTTTCCTTCCATGTTGGTCTTCTTGGTATGTGGCTCCCCTCAATCTTTACTATTGACTTACTGCACATGCTTCTTTCGTTATTTTATTTGCTATTTGGATTTATACCTTATCATATGTGCTTGTGCTTCCGGATATGATTTATCATTGTTGGTTATTAGTATATAAGAGCCTAACAGGACAAATTTCACTATATTGATTGTGACTTGGCTCATCTAAGCTAAGCGGGAGATAATTGATGCACTATAGAACAATTTTTCCTTTGATATTTGTCTCACTAGGAATCAAACTTTTCGATTGTTATTTGGCTCAGTCACCTATCCTGGTAGGACAATTGATGCAATTCGCAACAATTTCCTTCTCAGCAATTGTCCTACTAGGAATTTGAGTTTTCGATTCTGACTTGGCCAATCTTATTTTGACACGGAATAATTGATGCTATCTGCAACTATTTTCCCTTTAACAATTTCATGAAAAATCCTAGATTTGAGGATTCTTGTGTCCCGCTGTTGTCAAACGGTGTTACATGTAGGTCACCATTGTTGTTTGAGGGTAAGTGTACCAACTTGGAAGAAATGTACACTTGAAGGAAAGATTGTTAGGATTCTAAGTGTGAGTTTGGGTCTCACTTTGAGTAGGAATGAGAAAATATACAAGGAAATAAAACTCACAAACTCATTATCTTTAGGTTTTTTATTTAGAGATGGTGTCATAATCTCTTATATGAGTTGTCTGGTAACTAATTGGTATCAAATCTCCTTGGTATGCTGACGATTTGTTTGTCTTGGTGGCTTGTTTGGATGTGTACAATATAGAGTGGGTCTTGTATCGAAAATTTGGTACTTGTGGTTAGAAATGTTCATGCTCAAAGGGTAATATATTAAATGTGGAAGTTCAGAGTTAGATTGTTAGGAATCTAACCGTTAATTTGAGTTCCACATTGACGTGTGAGTTTTAATTCCCACAAGCTCTTTCTTCATTTCCTTCTTTTATAATTTTACTCTTTCTATTGTTTTCTTTATCTATTTGTTTATGACCAATGTTCTGAAACCTGTTTCACAGCTATACTGAGAGAAACATCCACCACTGTTATGGGATTCTTTTAATAAACTGAACCGATGCTAGTTTTGTTTGTCTTCAAATTTAATTTGTTATTGTTTAAAATATTTAGTTTTGTGCTGTGTTCAATAGTTTTAACGATGATAGTCCAAAGAAAAATGTTAGTATTACTGATGAGAAAAAGTGCAGAGACGGTGAAAGAATTAGACGACGAACTTGGAAAATCATCTTTTCCCAACCTACAACCAAAACTAACCAGATTGATCTCCCTTCTCCTCACTCCACTTTGTCTAAATCATAACTAGCTTCTTCCATTGTCTGTGTGTGGCTCCTCTATGTATTATAACAGAATAGAATACGCTGCTGTGTGTAACTTCCTTTTTTCCGGATTTTAGGCCCAACATCACCCTCATTCATAACCGAGTGCCACTAGATTTGGTTTTTAGGTTGCTGAAAGTGTTGATAGTTCCTTTGTACCTATAGATTCACTCTGTTGTTGAACATTATAGTCACTAATAGATAAAGTAGGATTGCACCATTTTGAGTTTAGTCATTATTTTCAGATACTGGGGTTGGAAGGAATCCTCTCATTTTAGAGAGTTCCATATTTTTATCCAATTATGTCTTTTTTTTGGCACAGTTGTTATGAACATGTAAATCCTTTAAACATTCAGGCTCGGTGTTTATCTTTCTCTGGCTTACGTACGGAAGTGAAATCACTTTCCATTCTTCTACTGGTGCTCTGGTTTGATAAATAATTAACCATTCATTTTTTCATTTAATTTTATAGGAATGCCAGGTTTCACTGCATATGCAGGATTTTTTGAGGTTTGCAGCCCAACCAAAGGAGAATATGTTTTTGTATCTGCAGCATCTGGTGCGGTAGGTCAGCTTGTAGGCCAACTTGCTAAGTTGCACGGTTGCTATGTCGTTGGAAGTGCTGGATCAAAGGAAAAGGTCAGTTTCACTAATGATTGCCAAAAGTAAAACTGAATGCTTGAATTAGTTGTTCCTTCATGAACACAATAGATGAAGTATTGACTTTTAGACACATCGATGCACACAGACAGTTGAACCTAGTATTTTGTTCATTTTCTTATTGAATTTGTTGTATTAGGTTGACCTTCTAAAGAATAAGCTTGGATTCGATGAAGCTTTTAACTACAAAGAAGAATTAGACCTGAATGCGGCTCTACAGAGGTTGGTAACAGTCTCGGGAAAATAAAATTGAATGGCTATTGTCTACGGAAACAAAATGGTTTTTTAGAAGTTTTCTTCAGAAATAAGATTCCAATTATTTCTACTTTTCACTGGTTAGTTATCCTTCATGTCACTGACATTAAAAATTCCAGACATCATTTATCCTGGCTTACATGACAGGTATTTTCCACAAGGCATTGACATCTACTTTGACAATGTGGGTGGGGACATGCTTGATGCTGCTCTCCTTAACATGAGGATTCATGGTAGAATTGCAGTTTGTGGGATGGTATCTCAGCAAAGCCTTTCCAAGCCCAAAGGAATATACAATTTATTCAACCTCATCTCAAGGCGCATCAGAATGCAGGGTTTTTTGCAAAGTGATTACTTGCATCTATACCCGCGCTTTTTGGAAGATGTCTCAAATTATCACAAGCAGGGAAAGATTGTGTACATTGAAGACATGAATGAAGGCTTGGAAAGTGCTCCATCTGCTTTCGTTGGACTTTTTCATGGCAAGAATGTGGGTAAGCAAGTCATTCGTGTTGCTCATGAATGATTTTTAGAGTATCGTGCTAGGCACTGCTTGCTGAAGACTGATATGTTTTAAGCATATTTGGTTGAGTTTTTTGGATTTACTTAAACTGCTGCTTGGCCTTACTCTATCACCTTCTACATTTTGGAGAAAATGTAAACTTTGTAATATGCCTAAATTATCTAGAAGATAAAGTAGCTTCATTGGGTATTTGGCTCTTCCAAAATGAAAATACGTGTAAAAAATAAGAGAATCAAGAGTAGATATATCCATGATCTCACTTTTTCTCCTCGCTTAAAAGACAGTTAAAATTGCATCTGGTTTGGTTAAATTAGAACAACGAAGATAATTGTAACTGTACAAGAAATAGGCGAGAGGTATAGAGCTAGAAACTCAAATCATGTTCTCTATCCGAGTTTCATGATCAATTGAAATTAGAAAACTTCAGCATAACTGTGAAGGGGCTCATGGAATAGCATAGGACTTAGCAGTGAGCATAACCAAATTCTTAGGGCTTTATGATAAACCCATTCAACGTATTCTAATTACATATGATATTTTTGTAATGAAATTGTGTCTCCCCTTTCCTGTGGAACAGTAGCCCTAAAACAATAAGAAAATGTCAAATGGAAAGATATATCAGTACTCTTTCCGCTCGATGAATATTTACTTCTGTAACCATTTCCATATTCGTGTAAATATTCGTTATTCGAGTACTCATATATTTTTTTTAATATACACGGATATTCGTAAATATTTATAAAAAATATTCTATAAAAGTAGTATAAAGTTATAAAAAATTGTATAGTTATGAATATAAAAGATATAAAATTATTAGTATCCGTTAATCATCTTTTAATACGCAAGTGTGATCAAGGCCGAATGAACTTCTGAGGTGAACAGCTCCACTGCACGCTATTTCTTTATGAAGCCCAAGAATTTACACCTAGTTATGCTAGAGGCTTCAAAATATATAGCAATTAAGCGAATTTAAGTTGTAGGGAGGATTTACCTTTGACAAATATCCAAATGACTTCACTTTAACTAACCCCCACCGCACCTAAGTCCTACAAGTATAAATATACTATGCACACGTATTTATGTCATATATTATCATTCTGTTGTGTTTTTTAAGTAATTTTACTTTTATACCTTCACCAGTCAGTTTCATCTATATCTCCTATCAAAAGTAAATCTAGGGAGCCTTAGACCATTGAAGGCTGAACCACTCAGTTAATAGACATGACAATTCGACAATTAACATAGTAGAAACTAAAATAACCGGAAAGCATTTCCCTGTATTTATGAAAAGCTTAATATAATCCTAGAACAAATTAACGATATTTTAATTGATGGTGAAAATGAAGTAAAGTTCTATGGGCATTCCCAATGCCACACTCCTTTACAATATCTTAGACAATCCTTTTTTTTAGGATGTACGGTCACATCAACATATTAATTAGAGGTATCAATTTAAACCTATGATCTATAGACTAGCCTAAACCCACTTTTAAATAAATCTTTTTCTTTTAGACCATTAAATAAGTGTGAAAAAAAATTATGCTCAAAGTATTCTTTTAAAGCAAGTTAAAGATGAAAGTGAGTTTGACTTCACAACAAGACTTTAATTAACTCATAAATAGAATACATTCGACCTAAATCAAAGGTTAAGCTGAATCACTTCATGAAGGTTAAGTTGAGTTCACCTTTTGGAGTTTCCGTCAAGTGGACTAAAATTGAAGATTGAATCAAGTTGACCATGATAAAGTTTGAGCTAAGGTAGGCCAAGACGAATGTCAAGTTGAGTTGGTCAGATTGAAGGTTGAGACAAGACTGTAACATCAAAGATTAACACGAATTGACCTAGGTCAAAGATCGAAATGATCATATTAAAGATAAAAATAAATCAACACAAACAAAAAAATTAAAAATAAAAATGAGTTGTCTAATATTAGTTGAGACTAATCATCATAGATCAATAGTAAAAATCAACTAGTCAAGTCGAAAGTAGAAACAAACCAAAAATAAAAACAAACCACCATTAACCAAAAATTAAGGTGAATTGTTCATGACAAAATAAATCAAATTGACAATTAAAAGAAAAAAAAGAGTATCTTAAACTATCCAAAACTAAAAATCAAATTAAACCAACATAATCAAAGAATGGAACTTAAAATGTACAGAGACATAATTAGTCATGGAAAAATTTTTACGAAATGAAATAACTACTACGTTAAAAAAACATTGAGAATTAATTTTAAAAAGATTCTAAAGCACAATTTCTTATTTCGACTTATTTATTTTAATAAATATCTATAATTTTAATTTATTTTATAAATTTCTACTATGTCAACATTCTCTTTCTTAACCTATCTAAACACTACAGTAATATAGGTTAACCCACCGACCACCTATTCGTTCATTAAAAAAGTAGAGAGATGTTAAGAGTGTCAACTGCTGCAAAATTCTCTCTCTTCTCATTGATTCACTTATAATATTTACTGAAGAAACAACTGGAAAACGAATTCAGCGACGAACAGATTCTCTTTCTTGTCCGAATTGCATCACAGCAAAAACTGGATAATCACTGTCGTTATTTTACTCTACAACAACCCCTAACAAACATTTGATTCATTTATAAGTTTTACAAGGAAACCAAATTCCAAAATAATAATACTAATAATGACAATAAAAAAAAACACTGAATGAAGTTTTGAGTTTGATATTTATTTTTAAGTGAGTTGTTAAAATTTTTCATATTAAGTATTTAAAACTGTTACACTTTTAATTAAGTTATTGTTATTAATTTATTTTTTTATTAATTAAGTACCGGACATTATTTACTTACTTATTTTTAACTAATAGAAAATAATATTATGATTAATATAAATGAGATGGTGAGATAAAACGAGAAACCATTATCACCTAATTAAATGAAAATCTAAGCTAGAAATATTCAATTAATAATAATTATTATTATTAAGTCTAATAATGGCAACATGCATCAGTTTTATGACTAGTAACTCGTGGTTTGTTGGGTCCAGTGAAAACGCACGCAAGACAGGAGAAAAGTTGGCATAAAAAACAAAAAACCAAAAGCACGATGTATGTTACCGTGAAATGCGAGGCGAGGATGGGCCCACTGGGCCCACTTCAATCCAATTAAGAATATTCCATATTCAGTAATTTTAATCAAAATCTTAAACTTAATTATATTGATATTAAAATATCTGTAAAAACTATATAATTAAATTGCAAAAATTCAAATATACCATTATTCACTTATTTATTATTAAAACTTTTAATTTTGTTTAGAAAAAAATTTATAAAGTTATTGTACAGAAAACCAGAAAGACAACCCTACTCATCGACTGCAAGTCTACTAATTCCCATTCCGCAACACCGGTCAACGCGTCCCACTTCTCACGGAATCTCCGCCAGCCGCCACGTGTCAGATTCTCATTAGACCTCTACTCTCCTATATCAACGCCTCATCTTTGGAACTTTTCCCCCTTTATTCATTTTCATCCTCTCTCTCAGGTTCGTTCTCTCCCCTCTCTCTCTCTCTTACCTCATCACCGCACTTTCATCTCTTTTTAGGGTTTCCATTCCGCCTATATTTTTTCTATATTTTGTTTCTCCTAGGTTTCATTCATCCAGATCTGCATCTTCTATTTCTAGGTTTTCAGTCTCACCAATCACTCCTAATTTTCTTTATATTCATGTTTTCTAGATTTATTTTTGCATATCATTTCGTTTATTTGAATGTAGTCCAATTTCCTCTTCGTACGGGGAAAAAAGTTTAATTTGATAAACGGATCTTTCTGTGTGTCGAGTTATAGTGAAACTGATCGTTCGTATGTTTATTCTAAAATAAATTATTAATTATAAAATTGGGAGTAATTTTGTTTATTCAGTGGGAAACCTACTCAAACTTGTTAAAATTTAAATTAGTTTTAGATCTAGAATAAATTCTGATTAACTAAGATGTGATTCTAGGTAGTGAAATTTGCATCGCAGGATTACGTGGTGAGGTTCGCATCTCTGAGAAATGGCAGATTCTTCTAGGGAAGAGAACGTTTACATGGCGAAGTTGGCCGAGCAGGCCGAGCGGTATGAGGAGATGGTTGAGTTCATGGAGAAGGTAGCGAAGACTGTGGAGGTTGAGGAGTTGACTGTGGAGGAGAGGAATCTTCTCTCTGTGGCGTACAAGAACGTGATTGGGGCGAGGAGGGCTTCGTGGAGGATTATATCCTCCATTGAGCAGAAGGAGGAGAGCAGAGGCAATGAGGACCACGTGGCTATTATAAAGGAGTACAGGGGAAAGATTGAGACCGAACTCAGCAAGATCTGTGATGGGATTTTGAACCTCCTTGAGTCCAACCTCATCCCTTCTGCTCAATCTCCCGAAAGTAAAGTCTTTTACCTTAAAATGAAGGGTGATTACCACAGGTACCTTGCTGAGTTTAAGACTGGGGCCGAGAGGAAAGATGCTGCAGAGAGTACTTTGCTTGCTTACAAATCCGCTCAGGTATGTATATTGTTGTTTATCTTATGGAATGGTAGTTGTTACTACT
Source organism: Vigna reflexopilosa (assembly GCA_027742785.1). Taxonomy (NCBI): domain Eukaryota; kingdom Viridiplantae; phylum Streptophyta; class Magnoliopsida; order Fabales; family Fabaceae; genus Vigna; species Vigna reflexopilosa. Next base: position 50,428,823 of record CM050914.1, read on the forward strand.
TCGTAGCTGAACTGAAAATTTGTGTTCATTTGATGCAGGATATTGCTCTTGCTGACCTGGCCCCCACCCACCCTATTAGGCTTGGACTTGCTCTCAACTTTTCTGTGTTCTATTATGAAATCCTTAACTCACCAGATCGTGCTTGTAATCTTGCTAAGCAGGTAAATCTAAAGCTTTTTAATGTCTTTTTCAATTCCTTGCTGTTGCTGGTATGTCTCAATTGTTCATGGATTAAAAATTGTTTGAGTTGTCGTGTGTGGACCTCAGTCTTTGTTGATTGGTCTGATTTTCTAATCAGCCGGTGCTCAAGTTCCTCGGTATTTTGATTCGGTGGAATCTGTTGTGTCCACTCACTCTGTGGCTTTGAAAAGTCAGTTTTTGAGCAGAGAAGTTAAAAAATGCATATCACAAGTCACAGCAGATGCAATTCATAAAATATATAATATGAAATGCACTCATGTCGAAGATTGTAGAATTTAATTCTATTATGGCTCTGAACTTACCGTTGTGATACTGCTTTCAATACTGTTCACCCCTTAGAATTTACTTTTTCCTTGTTTGACAATGTTCATGTACTATGTCCCATTTCATGTTATGGCTTGTATGGATACTCTGATGTATTTTTTTCCTTCATGCATTGCATTCCTCTATTCTGCTTTCCCTTTGGTGATCTTGGAAAAATGCTTAACTATGGCAGGCATTTGATGAGGCAATTTCCGAGCTTGATACATTGGGTGAAGAGTCATACAAAGATAGTACATTGATCATGCAACTTCTCCGTGACAACCTGACTTTGTGGACATCAGACATCACGGTATCTCTTTCTCTTTTGTACTGTATGGTACTAAATATTTATTGTTTTGCTTTTATCTGTAGAATTCAGAGTATATTTTTTTCTGGGCACGTTGCGTAAACCTTTAATTTTGTTTTCTCCTCTCGATTGTTGGAGAAAGTTAAATTGTAAAGGAACAAGCCATGGTATATGGTTCTTTAATAAGCTGAACACCAACATAAACCTTTCATTTGTAAGAGTCCAGCATAAGAAAGTTGAAAACTAATCTAAACTTGTTGGGTTTCATTATTCTAGTTGTGGAAATCGAAATACCAAGTACCCTCTCCGATACTGTTGGTGACATGTCGTAGTGTAATAGTCTTTCTGTTGGACTAGTTAAATGTCATCCTCAACTCAAATAATGACAAACAGTTAAAATATATTGCGCTGACTATCTTTCTGTTGCTGTTGATAGCTTGTTTAGATATATAGGGAGTAGTTTTAAGTTGCCTCTTTTCTCATCCGTTTGAGATTGTATATGTTTCGAGTTTTTCACTTGAATTGCCTTTTTAATATTCAGGACGATGCTGGGGATGAGATCAAGGAGACAACCAAGCAACCAGGTGAATAGGCCATGACAGTAGTGATGTGGTAGTTGATGGGATGTGTATTACCCTAAATTAATATAGATCCAATGTGGCTTGCCATAGTAGGATTGTATTAATGAATTTCATAATTTCAAGTGCGAGTTGCGCTTGGGATTTACAATGTTTCTGTGGTTCTATATGTGTTTTATTGATGAGATGAATGTGGCTTGGTGGTTTAGTGATTTATAAATTTTTTATTGTTGCGGGTATATGAATTTTAAGATTCATTTTTGCATTTAGTGCTTCTTTCTTTATGCTCCCGAATCTCTTGCAGGGCCCAATCGAGCTAACTAACTAAACTTTCTTTTATAGCAAACAAATTCAATTACCTTGGAACTTAATATCTGTCCCAGGTTAATATTTTAATTTATGACATGTCTGTAAATTCTGCCGGGTTTTTGTAAAATTACACAAAATCGACAAAAAGATATTTTTGTTTTATTTCAAAATATTCCTTGTGTATTTTTTGTGGATAGGATACAAAATAAAAAAAGAAAGAAACACGTACCTGGTGTGAAAAAATAGAAATATATTTATTATTAATATTATTAATTTGAAATGGTTAATATATTTTTGTCGCTCTTTTATTGAACGTCTTTGTCTCGTGAGTGTTTTCTCATTATTAATGTGAAATAATAAATAAGATAGCTGGTATAAAATGCATCCATCATTGTTATGCACCATGTTACAATAAAAAAATAAAAAATTCTATGCTCCATCAATAACCGAGCTTGCTCACGAGTTAAAACTAGGATATCTAATGTACTTTAACAACAAATAAATTTGTACTGATGTTTATACGAACAACATGCTACCTGTTATAATAAATTTTTATATCACCGGATTCTCGATATCAAATAGGATAATGAATATTTACGTGTCATTATGTGATTAGTCCAAAATTACTTCATAATCATTAATAATAATCATAAACATCATCATAGACCAATAACAAAATAACACATAAATAATGTTCAAATATTATCAAAAATATCCTTCTTATCTTTTTTTTTTCAATTTCTATTAAAGAAATTGACTGAGAAGATGAAGAAAAAGGAATATACATTTCTATCAGAAAAGTAAAAGGTTCGGAATTTGCTTATTTCACAATTGAGTAACATGATTTGACCCATAAAGCATCACAATGCTGAATCTTATGACTCTATTGTAATTTCTTCTTCCATTTCCATGCTTTCTTCAGAATGTAGATTATATATAACTTCCAAATCATTTTTTTTTTCAGAATAAGTTAATGATTTAAAATGGAGGTGTAGGAAGCAAAATCCCCTAATACATTATTGAAATAAGACGTCCAACCCGGCCCAGTCTGATTAGACACCAAAAAAAGAGTTAGCTATTACCCTATTGTATTCAGTGGTATTCCCCCTATGAACACTCTCTTTGGTCGCTGCGAAATGGTATGCTTAAGCATTTAGTGAGAGTGAGAGCGATAGCAATAGCAATATCTTCTTCACCTAAAATATCTTCTCAACTTCCAATTCCATCCACTTTCACATTCGCCTTCTCTCTATCATCTTCTGCCATGGCCGCCTCGGATGACTCCCTCCGCAAATCCCTTGCCGACAAGCACGCCGCCGTCGAGGCGCAGGGCAACACCGTCCGCGCTCTCAAGGCCGCGGCCGCCCCCAAGACGGAAATCGACGCTGCCATCGAAACCCTAAATGCGCTCAAGCTGGAGAAAACGTCCATCGAACGCTCCCTCATCGGAGGTTCCGACACCCGCGAGGCTTTCAGGCAGGCTGTGGTAAACACCCTGGAGCGGCGCCTGTTCTACATCCCGTCGTTCAAGATCTACCGCGGCGTTGCCGGCCTCTTCGACTATGGTCCTCCCGGCTGCGCCGTGAAATCGAACGTCCTCTCATTCTGGCGGCAGCACTTCGTTCTGGAAGAGAACATGCTCGAAGTGGATTGCCCCTGCGTCACTCCGGAAGTCGTTCTCAAAGCCTCGGGACACGTGGACAAGTTCACCGATCTTATGGTAAAGGATGAGAAGACCGGCACGTGCTACCGCGCCGATCACTTGCTCAAGGATTTCTGCAACGAGAAGCTTCAGCGTGATCTCGCCTTGTCCTCTGACAAGGTTTCGGAGCTGAAGCACGTGCTTGCCACGTTGGATGATCTCTCTGCGGAGGAGCTTGGCGCTAAGATTAAGGAGTATGAGATTGTTGCTCCTGAGACTAAGAACGCGCTCTCTGACCCTTACCCTTTCAATTTGATGTTTCAGACTTCCATTGGCCCCTCTGGGTTGAGCCCTGGGTTCATGAGACCTGAGACTGCGCAGGGCATCTTCGTGAACTTTAAGGATTTGTATTATTACAATGGGAACAAACTGCCTTTTGCCGCGGCGCAGATTGGTCAGGCGTTTAGGAATGAGGTGAGGGTATTTTGAAGTTGCTGTTGCTTTGTTGAACTTGGTTTGTGTTGATTTAAGAGTTTAATTTTGATACTTTCTAAATTAAAAATAAGGCACTTTTGGATAAGGTTTTTTGAAGAAACTAGTTCTAGTTTATGGGAAATTAATTTCATTCTTTAATATTTTGTAAGTGCTGATGGAAAAATTTATCTCAGCATAACATAATATTAAGACTGTATGTAATTGCACGACAGATGGCAATGTGAAATTCTTTACTCTTATGGGATGTGGAATGAATTAGGGTTTATATGGTTTTTGTGTGTAGATATCTCCACGGCAAGGGCTTCTCAGAGTTCGCGAATTCACGTTGGCTGAGATTGAGCACTTTGTTGACCCTCAAGACAAGTCTCATCCTAAGTACGCTGAGGTTGCTGACTTAGAGTTCTTGATGTTCCCGAGGGAGCAGCAAATGTCTGGACAGTCTGCCAAAAGGATTCCTCTTCGTGATGCTGTTTCCAAGGTTGGTTTGGTTTCATGTTTGAAGTTATCATGGTGGTTTTTGAGCTTCTGTTCTTGTTCCGCTTTTTTATGGCTTGTTCTCAACAGGGAATTGTCAATAACGAGACTCTCGGTTATTTCATTGGGAGAGTGTATCTTTTCTTGACGCGTCTTGGTATAGACAAGGAGCGATTGAGATTTAGGCAACATCTTGCAAATGAGATGGCCCACTATGCTGCTGACTGTTGGGATGCGGAGATTGAATGCTCCTATGGATGGATTGAGTGTGTTGGAATTGCTGATAGATCTGCTTATGATTTGCGTGCTCACACGGTAACCACTTTGTCTAACTCTATGCAATGGTATTGTAGTTCACAGTGTTTTCTTTGTTGTCTTTAAATACAATCTGTTGCTATAATTCAGGGTTGATGGTGTTTATATATCATATTTAACTAAATGTTCACATTTAGATTTTATGTTATACAAAAAACAAGTTGTCCTTTTATTAAACTCTCCCGGTTCTTGTTTCTTCATCACTTGACTATCTGTAAGTTTAGTTTTAGGTATTTGGACTCTAGCTAGTATTTAATTTGGCTAAAAATGAATACTTTCGCTTAAAATTAAATTACATTGACATTGAGGAATGGCTGTATAAAGATGGGGTAAAATATATTTAATATTGAAGCAAAAATAACTATAGTCTTATGATGTGTGGATTTATTCATTTTCAAAATGCTCAATTTTCATATCGCAGGATAAAAGTGGTGTTCCACTAGTGGCTCAAGAAAAATTTTCAGAACCTAAGGAAGTGGAGGTACTATTTAATGCTCAAGTTGTTGTTTCTCTTATGCATATCTATGTAGCACAAACACGGAGCGGTGTGGATATATATATATATATATATATATATATATATATATATATATATATATATATATCATTATGAATTATTTACGTACAATCGAGATTTATAGATTTAAAATCATCTATAATACAAGTTAGTTAAATATAACAATATGAACTTATTGTTACCTAATAAAAAAGTAATATAATCTACCCATCTAATGTTCTAAAAATGAAAAGAGAGTCGTAATTCATTTAAGACATTTTAACCCCTTCTTGATCATCATTAAAAGAAAAGGACGCTGACTGAGATTCTTCTAAAGACAAATTAACCACTTCAAAAAATTTCACATTATATAAAGATATGATACAAGAATAAATGAAAACGCTCCTAATAATACATATATAATCTAAATTTTCCTGATTATATAGGATATGGTACTTATTTTTATAATTATAATACAAACTTACACAATACATTTGAGTTTTTAACTCATTATGCCTAATCTTATTAATGCTATGTTGGAAATGTTTTTCAACTTGCAAACATCACCAATATGCGATAGGTGTCGGAGGCAGCGACACCATTGAGAAGGCGTGTTCTTAGTTTAATATACATGACTTGTCCCTTCAACTTAATGCACAACCGTAAAAAAGTATTTTGGCCATCATTGATCAAGTTGCTTTTCATTGTTTCAGAAATTGGTTATAACTCCTGTGAAAAAAGAGTTGGGTCTGGCATTCAAGGGAAACCAGAGGATGGTGGTTGAAGCACTTGAGGTAATTGATGCTGTTGTCTTTTGTGCGTCTTTAATAGAACCATGAGTCTTTTACAAGAGCTGTTTTCATTACTTGATTCTCCAAATCTACTCTGCAGGCAATGCCTGAGAAAGAAGCTTTGGATATGAAGGCTGCTCTGGAGTCAAAAGGGGAGGTGGAGTTTCAAGTGTGTACACTAGGGAAAAATGTGACCATTAAGAAGACTATGGTGACCATTCAAAAGGAAATAAAGAAAGAACACCAGCGAGTTTTTACACCGTCTGTGATTGAACCATCATTTGGGATTGGACGGATAATTTATTGCCTCTTTGAGCACACGTTCTACACGAGGCCAAGCAAAGCGGGTGATGAGCAGTTAAATGTATTTCGCTTCCCTCCACTCGTAGCTCCAATTAAGTGTACAGTTTTCCCACTGGTTCAGAATCAGAAGTATGAGGAGGTTGCTAAACTCATTTCCAAGTCATTAACTGCTGCTGGAATTTCACATAAGATTGACACTACAGGTATGTGGATGGCGTTCTCTTTAATATGTAAAATATACTGCCAGTTCATAATGTAAAATATTGTAGATTTACAGTTTACACTGAATGATTGCATAAATAAATAAATATAAAATGTAGAAGTTAATTAGGATACAATGGGGATCATGGTTATCAAAATCGCGTACGAGTTTACATTCTCACACTCCTAAACCAATTTAATTGCCGGTAGAGTCATTTTTTGGTAGGCTGTGTAAACTCGAGCAAACTCGGTTAAACTCGAGTGAAATTAGCTAGAAATTCTTCTGACTTTATTTGTTTCTAGGTTCATTGGCTCTCTCTTGCAGCAATCTGGCTGCTTTGGGTGTTGATGTTAATTCACCTATTACACCAAATACTAATTTATCTCTTTGTTTATGAACTCGTTAATATTTTCTAAAAATGTTTTGTAGGTACATCAATTGGAAAACGATATGCTAGAACAGATGAACTTGGCGTGCCATTTGCTATCACTGTGGATTCAACATCATCAGTGACTATTCGGGAGAGGGACAGCAAGGATCAAGTGCGTGTTGATGTGGAAAATGCTGCCATTGTTGTTAAGGAGGTAACTGAAGGCCATAGGACTTGGGAAGATGTGTGGTCAACTTTACCTCATCATTCTTCTACATCTGCAGATGATTGAATTTTAATAGTTGCCATCTAGGTTGAGATATTATAGTTTTCTGTTACCAAATTTTGTGTTGTTTTTGAGCTGTGAATCAAACTACAGGGATATTACTGATTGTCAACTAGTAGATACCCCTTTCTTTTAAATGTTTCTGCAAAATTTGCAGTTGTTTGTCGTCAATAGATAAATGCTATTTTGACAAAATTCTGATTTTTTAATTGCTTCTCCGGGTTTTCTCATTGGAGATAGAAGCTATTATCTTTTCCAACTGCAATCAGGGCGGCGGATCTGAAGAGTACTTCATACCGTTATGCTTGCGACATGCCTTAACCTATATTTTTAATTTGGTTTTATCTGATATTCTTCTTCCCACTTCTTTATTTGTTCAGGTTTTATCTGGAAGCAAGCATTGTCATAAATTTCGTAAGATGGCTGCGTACCTATTCTTTTTTTTTTTTCATAGCATTTTATATTAAAGAAATTTGCTATTTATCTCTGCAATTTAAAGTCGATTTTGTTAATTTTTAATGTCTTTTTAAGAAAGAAAAATAATTTTTACTTTGAAGATCTTAAAGAATTTTTGCCTATAACGTGTGGAAAAGTTATATCAAACATCTAATAGAATGCAAATTAATTGAAATTATATCAAGAACAATATTAGTAGATGCGGTTTAGGAGCAAATGCATGCGTAATCTTAGGAAGCAATTGCCACCTTTTTCAGATAGTTGTTATAAATAAATAACATTATCTTTTTAGAGTATGAATTTTTATTTTATTCTTTAAAAAGTAATGGTTTTTTAAAACTAAAATAATTATTTTATCAGTTTTATCTTTTAAATATATTTTTTTAATGTGACCATATTCAAACAAAGAAATAAAAATTATATTTTTATAAGAAAAAATATATTTAATTTTATAATTAGAATTTTATTAATTTTTTATTAAAAAAAGGAAACGTGTGTTTGGATAATGAAAATTTATTATTAATCAATAAAAAATTATAAATTTCTAGTTAACCGACCCACTTTCAGAAAAATTGAAAGGCTGTGCTATTGGCAACCTTCTATCCTTTCGTTGGGATAGGAATCGTTGGTCACCCACTTGAACCACTTTTCGACCACAAAAAGGCCCAAGATATGTTATCACTTACAAGTGATTGTTAGACCCAATAAGGTTTTGCTTTTCAGACACTTCTTATCTTCATCAAATTTTTTGGTCTAAATCCTTTGGAGTGGAATGGGCCACACGAAATCTTTATTCTATGACAATAAGTGTAAATAATCATCGAAAGAGAAAGCGAAGATAATTTGCATGAATGATTTATTATCAGTGAAAAATTATTTACATCCTTTAATTCTGTTAACTCAATATTTATAATGTTCTAAAACCATGCATGGCAGCGAAGAGAAGCAGTGTATGGAAAAAATGACATATATAGGCTAATAATAGTAACAATAAAAAAATATATAAACTAAATTATACATGGATATCGTGGTCCAATGCTTACTCTATGATTTCAAAGATATAGAGTAAAAGTAGACATTATATGGCAGTCGTACTATAAACAAAAAGCTGCTCTATATAAACACTAACATATATTTTCATGGTGCATGCAAGTGACGCCTGCACGAGATGAGAGGAACTTCAATCCCCAACAAAACTTTCATTATGATAATGAACACCTCACGTTAGTTGTTCCTTTAAGACGCAGTCCACCACCGTATGTATACAAACTTTACCAATAGCATGTGTTTGTATCTCTCTCTTCATGTACCAACTCCAACTAGCTTCAACTGTCATGCCAAATAGTGAATCAGATTACCTTATCAGAGCATGTGAACAATAACCAAACAGGAGGCATAGGACAACGAATTTACAATGTTATTGCGAGGACTCCCCCAGTAAAATCCTTGGAGGAAAATTGGAAAAACGTTGCAAGCTGCTAGGATATAAATCATCAATGCATGCATGCCCATCCATTCCAAAAAAATAGTCATTCGTCTATATCCACACACGTCAACCTGCAAGGAGTGGAAACCAAAAATATTAATGTACGATTATCAAATGAAGGAAATTATGCCACCTTAAGACCTCTAAATTTTTAATAAACACAAATAAAATCTAACCATTAAGTATATTCCCACAAAGAGGATGCCTGCAGTACCAGCAGTGACGCACGTGTAACTGAGAGAATACAGAACCTTATTTATATGCATTCCTACAAGAACAGCCACGTCAATATCTATACACGACGTAAATGGCAGTGGAAAAATGGTCTTGTGCAAGAAATAGGTAAACAGACTGCATACCAAATAAATCCAACGCAAGGCCAAAAACTACAAGACAAGAGGTTGGGATCGTCCAATATATGGTTCTAACTCTGTGGTCCTGCACCCAGCAACAAGGAAACAACTGAGTAAATTACACGTTACAAGCAAAAACAGCAAAGAGATAATACAAGAGCAAGTATTACCTTAAAATGGACAATAATATGTCCGTAGTGCAACCCAACCAAGCAAGTAACAACAGCCATCACTGAACTATAATGCCACAAAATGGATACAAAATTAGGGACAATAAAGAATAGCAAACATTCTTATGAACTAAATTTGTAGCAACCATTTTTATTAACTAAATTTCACATTCAAATATTGGTCACTTTTTCTTTCTCTCTCTCCTCACTGAGACTGACATAATGAGTTATTCACCTTAGGAGTCCTTCGGGATCAAAAGGGGCCTGACACCAAGCAGGAGCACCGGGAGGCAATGGTCCATAGTTGGGAGAATTAATGCTGCATTCCTATGGATAACGTTAAAAGGAAAAGATTAAGGTAAAATATGTAAAAATTAGAAGCCAAAATAACTAGCTTAATGGATCAGAAAAAATAAGAATAGAGAGGATCATACAGGCATCCGTGCATATATTGGTCTCCTGTACAGATGTTGGATACCCACTAACGTTCTATCAATCATCCCAACTGCGTTGCAGGCTGGTCCAGTGTCACCCCTTACTCCACATTTAACCTAACAAATCACATTTATTTCGATTTATACCAATACCAGAAGCTAAATTCTTTCGAGTAAACTTAAAGCAACACTAGACATCAATACTCACAGAAAATGTCTTTGGCTCTGAAGAAGGTTCTGTTTGAATTTGATACTCCCAATCAGGAACGTACAATCCATATAGCAAGCAAAGATATACGAAAGAAATTATAAAACCCACAACCCTGTTACAGTCAAACAGATTTGAGAAACAGAGTAAATGGAAAAGTAAAAGCACGGGCATGGTTGGAAAAAAAAAACACGAGAAGTTTCACTAAATAAAATTGAGAAACAGGTTCAGTGGAGAAGCATCAACATTAACAATGAACACAAGAATTCCTTCTCAACAAAATATGGTTGAGTAAAAACAGATATGGACATGCTGCAAATAAAATGTCATGCCATGCACCAAACTAATAGATAATTAAGAAAAATGAAATACATTCTAGTGTGTTCCACAAAGTTTAAAGAATTGTATTGTTGTGCATTTATCAAATGTGAAGTAAAAAGGTAACAGTTCAGAAGTTTACCACTGGTATCGATACTTCCTTAAGAGGGATGGACCAGAATTTACAGTATCATCACTCTTGAGCCAAATTTCACACAGCGCGGCGACCAAATAAGCTAACGCAATTCTCTGACATCAAATGAAGAAAATAGGGAATGATAATCAATATGGCAAAAATATAGAAAAACAGAAATTATGATGAAAATCTTCAACTTTCTGGTCAGTTGGACGACTGTAAAAATTACCATAGACCAAAAACCAAAACTTAAAAGGGAAAATAATTAGATCGTTAACAGTTAGTTGATTTTATTGTGTTCAAATTTCCTGAGAGCACATAAAAGTCGCAAAGAGAAGCAAAGAAAACCCTGGCAGAGAGAGCACACCTGCAGTATTCCCATCCATCTTATCTGTTTAATATCCACTCCATATGTCAGATCGTTCACACGATGGAAATAACCTCCTGCAGAAGGTCAATAATATCAGACATTTGAAAGAGATCATACATATTACATAAACGAGGTTATGAACAAAAACACTATCGTGTTTCAACATTCAATCTTTTTAGCCTGACTTCCATTAAAAACAACATTCTAAAAAAGCTTAAAATTTAGTCAATAATACCTTGAAGAAAAAGGCCTAACACAAGAAGTTTTAGAGCCCGTAAACCTGCTTTTCTTGATGCATCGACTCTGCAAGACAGTTTCTGTTGAAGAAAAAAAAATGGAATAATTAATATAAATATTTATAATTAAATTTTCACAACAAATTCTAGTTCTATTTTAAATTTCATAAAACAATCTAGATCGTAGAACTGCAAGAAATTTGGCAACGCTAACATCTCTTTACAATTCATTGTTGAGTTATATAACAGTTCCAATTGCACACCTTGTATGTGAGAGCGAGGGAAACACCAACGATAAATAGGAAAAACGGCATGACATAATCAGCTAGTGTTAAACCATTCCATGGGGAATGATTGAGCGCTGGAATGAGTCCACCGGCATCATCAACCAGTATCATCAGCTGTGCATCAAAATATGATAATGTTAGTAGACAATTGTCTAACATGAAAAAAAAATACAAAAAAAAAAAATTGTCTGTCTGAGATATTAAGACATATCGTGTGTTCCTAAAACATATACTCTATTTGGCATAAAAATGAAATTTCCCATCCGCTTGATATTCATAGATTAATGAATTCTAAGATTTTAGGTCATTACACCTTCATCTTTCGTCAAAGATCCAATAGTTTGGTCATGTTCACCAGAAAACAGCATAACTTACATTATCGCACCAAACACCGTATGACTAAATAGGACAGCTTATCTTATCCGTACTAATTTCATCAGGCGAACCAAACAATGTTTAAAGTCTAAGAAAATATCGTATGAAAAATAATTACTTATACAAATGTCTAATAGAGTTTATTGAAACAAAATTCATGTAAGAAATTATCATCTTAGACTTCTTAGTCAGTGACGCATATTTGCCAACAACTTTGGATATGCATGTAACTTGTAACACGTACAATGATCCAGTGTATCATGCTGTTTTCCAAAGCGAATGGCAAACATTGCGTTTCTTCGTCATCACCAATTAAAAAAAGTAATACAAAAGTAGGTCATAGTGGTGACCAGTCGATATTACATCTAACCGATTGCACGTTATGCTGCCTCCACCACTCTTTGCATGATGCATCAGTGAATTAAAATTAATCAAGATAACCAACAGAAAATTTCTGATTATCCTAATCCATTTACAATAGTTTATTTTTGTGGTCTCGGTTAGAGCTACCATGTCAAATCATGCGTGAAAAGAGGTGAAACTTAGGTCGAATCAGAACTACACGAGAAAACTGACGTTCACTGTCAAACGGTTTTTGGAGGGGCCAAAAATCACTTTGACTAATAATATATCATTAACTTCGTTAAGAATATCATGAATTTTTTAGTTAATTATGATTGAAGTGTAAAGGAGGTTGAGAACCAAAACAAGTACTTTTATTCTCATTTAGGAATCAATTAAGTACTTAGAATCTTTTCTTCTACAATTAAACCTGTATGTTCAATGACATAGAAGCAAAAACAATATTCAGGAAAGAACCCTAAAAATAAGAGGCCGTTCAAGACTTGAAGGGGGTTGGGACATACAATTTATTTCTCAAATCAATAATCAATAATTGGAAAAACTATTTTTCGCCCTGAAAACTTCTCGGGGAAAAGAAGGATGAAAATAAAAACGTATAAAGAATTTGAAACAGAAATAAATATTCATTTAATACGCCATAATATATACAGGAATAAAAATGGTATAAGAAAAGTGAGTGTATTAAAATTATAATCAGAGAATATTGTGGAAATTATTCGAAAGGGCAAGTAGCCGTAAAGCTGTTTAAGTAAACTGCTCCCAAAAGAAAAAGTAAAGAGAAATAATAAACCAAAGTCTCCAAAAACGGTGGGGGTCAAAACAATTAGTTTATAATTAGGAATGCAATTTGAGATAAGAGAATAAATAAAATGTATAAAATGAGAACAAAAAGTGGCAAATGTTGGTTTGGGTTAAAAGTAAAATGGGAGAATATTAAGGAATTTGATAAATAGGAGGCAAAGTAGCCGTAGTGCTATTTATATGGACGGCTTTCCAAATGACAAGAGATGAGTAACAGACCTTCTCTCCAAATAACACCAAACAAACAAACAAACGCTATTCGTTTCTTCAAAGTAAAGCAACATTGCTTTAACACGTGCATAACCTTTGCACTGCAATTTCGATTCTCTGCGATAACAAATTAAAGTCATCACAGAAAAAAAAAAAAAAATCATCGAGAATCTCTCCTTTCAATCAATCATCCTTTCCCCCCTCCAATCATAACAACCATTAAAAAAATCAGTGATTACTGGTTCGCATTGCGGAACTACAATCCCCAACCTCCTCTCTTTAAAAATCAAACAAGAAAGGAAAGAAAGAAAAAAGAAAGGACTAAAACGACGTCGTTTGTCCCTTCCCAAAATTGCGAGGAAGGAAGCCTCCCAGTGTATTCCGTGACTGTTATGTTTCTCGTAACACATTTTGAAAAGCGTAACTAAATACCTAATTAAGAATTAATCACGTATCAAACTCAAAAAGAAACGGAGATAAGTTGGGTCCCACACCCACCGCGATATCTAGGGGCTAACTTGAAAAAAAAAATCAACCTAAACATGACAGATTAAGTGATTAACATAACACCTAAAACAAATCTAACATTAAAAAACAAACGCTTATTTTCTCAACAGTAAAAAATAAAATAAAAAAAAACAAAAAAAAAAACAGAGGATGAGAGTGATTACCGCAACGGTGAGACCGCGAAAAACGTCGAGGGAAACTAGACGCGGAGGTTTTGCCACAGTCTGTGGTTGATTCCTGGAGGAGGTAGAAGGTTGTTCCTGAACGTTGTGAATGTTAAGCGGAGTGGTTTGAGCAATGGTGGAAGAAAGTGTTCGAGATCTTGATTCAGAGATCTGGCTATGGGGTAGTGCCATCTCCACGTCATCTTCATCATCCTCAAAGTTCTTGATAGCCTCGTAACTCGCCATCTCCCTGATTAGCAATGCTTCTTCCTGTTCTTCCTCTTCTCTCTTGCTACCATCTATTTATACACACATCTACACGTATATTCAAATCAATCAATAATATTAATATTAATAATAATAATAATAATAATAATAATAATAATAATAATAATAAATAATTGATTAAAAGAATCCCTCTTTCTGAGTGAGTGAAGAAAGAAAGAGAGAAAAGGTCTCTTACTTGAAGAAACAATGCACGCACTTCTTGAAGGAGTCTTCTTCTTCTTCTTCCTCTTCTCTGTTTTTCCCTCCTTCTTCCTCCGTTCCTTCTACTCTTCCCCTCAACTTCTTTCTTCGTTGCCTTCCTTTTTTCCCTTCTCCCCGGTTTTTATAGAAAATTTCAACAACACACAATATTTTGATATTTTCCGTCACTTATTCCTCTATTTATTATTTATTTTTTATTCTATAAATTATAACATATTATATATATATATATATATATATATATATATATATATATATATATCATATATCATATACGCCCTTAAAAAAGCTTCCTCGGATAAGATTGTGTAACTCCTTTTTAAAATTTAAAAAAAAAATTGGAAAAAAAAGACCACTGCTGCACTGAATCTGCATAAATTCTTTTTCAAAGTTTAATAATAAAATAATACACTGGTAATTAATTAAGAAATATTGCACTTAATTTGCTTCTATATTTATTTACAGTATGGTAAATAGTATATGAATTTATTATTAATTTATTAGTTGAGGTGCGTGCCACTAACCATTAACCACATTACCACGCTCTTGTTACCCCCTCATCCACACCAAGGCCACTCGTTATCCCCAACTATATAATATATATATATATATATATTCTACTAATAGCTAACTAATTAGTTGCTTTAATTTCTCCTCTTTCATCCTTTCAATGTTTTTTACCAATTAATTCAATCAAATCCTAAATATCTTTGTTATTTTCTATGTTATTTTTCTGGTGATACAATATTTAAATATCATAAAGAAAATTCAATTTTGAATATTATATAGTATATATTAATGTTAACTATTTTATTTGGTACAAAATATCAAAGGTTTTTTTTTCTCACGGAACATTAAATATGTTTTTTTTTTATTGCCTAATATATGTAGCAGTACGGCTAGTAATTATCTGGGCATTTATTTTTTTCTCGATTCGCGTTTTGATATTTTACCAATAAAACGAGATTTAAATAATACTGAAGAAGGTAAGATTTAATATATTTTATATTATTAATTATAATTCATATTTTTATTTTACATTATGGATGAGAGAGTAATAAAAATTCTGGGAGGGAAATCTAGCAAATCTCTTGGGTATTGTTTTGGGCCACTGAGGGAGACGCTTGAATTTTGAGCTGGTTAACGTGCAAAATCAGAAACAACGAGATAATAAAGGTCGTAGAAAATATCGTCAAAATGTTAGTTACGGATTTTTTATATTACATTTAACATAACTTTTTAATTTAACATAACTTTTTAATGGTTAATATTTGTACGGATCTGTTGTCGAAGTTAAAGGTATGAGTGTCATTCGTTCTAGTAGTAGTAGGTTATAGGTTATTTATAGAAGGTATTTTAAAAGTAAAATTCAACTCTTCAAATATTAATAGTATATTAAATGTAATTAATTATCTCATTGCCTTTTACTTATATTTAAAAAATTTAAATAATTTTTTTATTGGTAATTATTACTCAAAATTAGATTAATATTTTGATAACCTGAATGTTAGGTCTTATTTTCTAACCATACAATCACGAAGATACATTACATGGTACATATTCTATAAATAAGTTTAACTAAAAACAATATTTGTTATTATTAAGAAATCCAATATAAATTAATAGAATGAGTGTTGGAAAAAAAGGTGGAAGAGGATGTGGTTTTGATTTGTTTTAATTGATATTAAAATGTTGGAGACATTACGCTAAACTGATGCGTTAGTTCGTTTGTAATGGGTGAATAACGAAGGCATTGAAAGAGTGAGAAGACGAATTCCCCAAAAGTGTAATAGAAAAGACAGATGAACAACTTTTTGAAGAAGAGTAATGTTACAAAAACTAGTACGAAGTCAATACTCCTCAACAGAAACTTTCCAAATATCTGAACCAAGTCCTTGTTGAAAATTTCAGCTTCTCAATATACTTAATTACTAACCACGTTTCCTTTTTTGTTTAGGCTAATTCAAACAGTAAGTGCAATTTAGGGTTAGATATTTCTGTATTTTGTATATGTAGGTGAATTAAAAAGTTGAAAATTAAGGTTATTTGGATAACAACAAAGTTAGATAAACAACAATATTTATTTACATATAATATTGGTAAAAGATGTCTTTTAAAATAGTATCAAAAGTAAATTTATTGAAAATTTGACTTAAAACGGATAATATTTTACCCATTCGAAAATTTATGTGTTTTTTACAATTTTTATCAAAGTCGATAGTTTAGGTTTATGAACATAAATGTTCAATGTGATCATGAATCTGCCGATCATGGTATGTAAGATAAAAAAAAAAACTTTCTTGCAAGGGATGGAGATCTATAATCTTTTGTTTGAAGAAATAATTGTTAAGATACAAAATAAATAATATGTTATAAGTATGAAAATCTGTGTGTTGAATTGGAATAAAAAAATGGAAATAGAAAGAAAGGGGATAGAAGAGAACACCACGCAGCAAAAGGAATAAGGGATTCCCAACACGTTTTTTGTTGGAGAGAAAAAACAGTATATGCACGTTTGGAATATCAGAAACAGTAAAAAAAGCAGAAAGTTGAATTTGGGTTTATTTTTTGATTTTATTCGTTATTTGGAAGTTTACAAACATTATAAGTAATTTTGGATAAAAAAAAAGAAAAAATATTTCTTTTCACATATCTAAATTTTTTATATTTATTTGATACTATTTTGTTACTTTTTTTTTAAATATAAAAATTAACATTTTATTGACTATTGTTAAAAAAAAATAGAAGTTGATAAGCATGAGCAATGGATGATTTAATGAGTGTGAAAACGTTATGAATTAGCCATGAGATTCCGTAACTAATGTACCACAATATTTTTCCACGATATCCGCACATAATATTTGGTAATAAAAGTTTGGATGTGACAATTTGACAAGGGCATAATATGTTGCGACGTTGTCTTGCCAAAATTCAATTTCTTATTCAGATCGTCAAATGTTCAAATTCTTTTAACTTTTCTACTTTCTTTTCAATCTTCAAAGAAAGCTGAAAGAATTTTTAATACTTTTTTCTTTTTTGTTTTAATGCTTGATGTGGAATAATATCGAGTTTTCATAACGTTGATTTGTTTTCAAATCTATTAAATATGAATTTTGAACTTATTTATTTCTTGACACTTTAAAGTTTATTAATTATTTATTATGAATTGTTTGATGAAAAGGATATTTTATAAAGTATTTGTTTTATGATTTTTACATGATTAAATCTTTCAATCAAACATTGATATAATAGGTAAGTAAATTTAGATAAGCATTTGAATGAAAAATATGATACGAGGAATAATAAATCAAGTTTTGATCGCATAACGAGTAGTATGATAAAGCAAATGAAATATTTTATTGTAAGTCTAATAAGAAATATATTTTAAATCTAATTTAATTTTACAAATAATAGGTTATAAAATAAAATTTGTATTTTTTGTATAATTTTTAATACTTTTTTCATGATGAGACATCCATCTCTTAATTATTAAATTAAATATTTATAGATAATTAAGTAGGAAATGACACAATAATTTTAATAAACAACAAATATTTAGTGTTGTAAGATTACTAATACATTTTTTTTTCATATTGAGACATACTATTCTTAAGTGTGTAGCTAAATATTTATAATAGTCCAATAATAACTTAATAACAAATAATATGATAAACTCAATCAAACAAATGTAGTTATAATTTAAATAATTATAATGTCGTATTAAAGTATAAACTTTGATTATACGAACTTATAAAATTAGATCTACATATAATTATATAATAAAATATTTAAATTGTAATTTTCCTTCGAACTCTTTTACTGGTAAAATACTCCAAGTGTTTAAGTAACTTGAAAATATTAATGTATAATCAATATTGTTTAACTTAATTTTTTTTTTAATTTTTAAATTTACTCTCGTTCCAAAAGAAAAAAAAATCTAAATGTTATTTTTATGTCCTGTAAATCTACATTCAATAAGATTAGGCGCGATAAATTAAAATTTGTTTTTACATTATAATTTATAGAAGTATTTATATTTATTGTTTTATTAGCCTTTAAATAAAACTTAAAATATAGCAAACTTCCTCATGCTTCTTATTCTATATTAATTTTGTTTAATCTTTTTTATTGATAAGAAGGAAAAATAAAATAGAAAGGAACACAGAAAAAACGGGTTTTGTTTTGTAACATTACGCACATTTGTCATGTGATTGAGAAATTTCAATGAATGTTATGCAAGTGGCTTTAAATCCTTTTAATTTTATTTTTTCTGTTATTCGTTGGCAGATATATAGATATTTATGCAATGACCCTTTAAATTTCAGGCAACCATAATACATTTTGACACTCTGGCTTTTATTTTCACAATGATTGTTTTAACACAAAACTCTTCTAATATATGATTTATTCATGAAACTCAGTATTTTTATTATGATTTTATTTAAAAAATTATTTCTATAAATTGATTATGTCTCATTACTTTTTATAATGATAATTGAATTCTAAGAAATAAAATAATTTAGGGAAAGCCATTTTCCTTCAAGTTTGAAGCTCTCCACTCAACATTGCATCCATATGATTTTCTTATCATAAAAAATATAATAATAACATTTTGGATATTCATACAAAAACTTATGATAATTTTTAAGTTATCAATGTCATATGAACAAGATAATCTCACATAAACCTTAAAAAACATACTCTTGAGAAAAAGCATGCATCGACAAATTACAGTCCGAAATGTAAGAATTACTTAATCGATTTTAAATGAAAGATTTGCGAATAATAAAAATTGAGTTATTTATATAAAATGACAAAAGTGATTATTTTAAGCATTAATTAACAAAACAAAATGGAAGAATGCATTTTAACCCTTGCCCAATAAACAAATGTAACAAATGATGGGATTAGAGTTTTTTTTTTTTTTTTTTACTTTTTCAAAAATTAAAATATTACCAATAATAATAATAATAATAATAATAATAAATAATCTTTAAACAATTAGTAGACTAATGGTTAGCGTAAAGGTAAAAAAATAATTATTTTAAATATAAGGAGTATAAGTGTAATTTCGCGAAAACTTAGAAGGTATTATTGTACTTATTTTTAAAAAACAAAGCATTATCAGGATAAAGAGTATATTCGTGTCTTCTTAAAAATACTGAATAAATTAAATAGTCCATCAACACAAAAATAAACCACGTGAACGTAATATTTTGTGGTTGAGAAATTACATGTTATAATTGTCATAAAATTATATATTTTCTCATGTTATGACATTTTGAAATAAATTAAATTGATATGGAGACAAACTAATCATATTCTCGCATAATACACGTCCCGTATAGAGACAAATTAGTGTAATTTATCATATTTTTTTCAAAATTCTAACATTTTTGTCGTAACACTGAAGAATTTATTACCATTCTTCTCAGAGTGAAAAATAAACATGATTTGTGTTTGCTTATATGTTTTGCAATCATAATACATGAATTGTATGATTATTTTTTTAATAGAATTTAAGATAATATCATGTATAAATTATATTTTATTTACATTAAACATTGTGATACATGTTAAAATTAATCCCGTATCATGTTGTATGATTATTTTTTTTAATAGAATTTAAGATAATATCATGTATAAATCATATTTTATTTACATTAAACATTGTGATACATGTTAAAATTAATACCGTAACATATTTTTTATTTTTATTTTTTATAAACTATTTCTTTCAACCACGTGTTTTCTATCCTTATATCCTTAAAATACGGCTTTCTATACTAGTATTTTATTTTTTCATAAAATCCATTTATTATTTTACACAATTTTCTATCGCATACATACTTACGTACGTGTGTGTGTATGTATATATATATATATATATATATATATATATATATATATATATATATTTTAATGAAATACTATTTAACCCTTAAGTATATTTTAAAAATGAAAAAACAAAAAATAAGTTATCAAAATATGAAAAATATTTAAATATAAATGATCTATTTTTTTGCTTATAATATTTTTAAATCATAATATAAATTTATATCAACTTAAAATAAATAGATAGATAAAAACACAGTGAGGAGAAAGAGAAAAACATAAAGAAAACTAACAAAATAGTATGAAAAGAAATTTATGTAGTTAAAAGACGTAACTATTTATATTTTAAATGTTTTATTTTATATAATTAAACTTCTTAGTACATGACAACGTGAGGATTACAGAATATATATATATATATATATAATATTTAATTATCCTATTTTTATGTAACAAAAATAAACTATATAAAACAATATATTTATTTATAAAAATAATAAGAGAACATAAAGAATTTATTAGCCATACACTATATTCTCACTTTTATAAATATCCTATACAATAATCGGCTGATTGACTTATCCAATATTACTTAAATTTGTAAATATATATAACCATAAACTAGCATTTTATCCATCATAAACATATTAAAAGATTATTTATAATTATATTATTATCTTTAACAACGAAATTCCTTATATTTGTTTTGTATGAGTATTTAATGTACACACTATATTAAACTTATGTGTAACACAATAGATATCAACACACAATCACATCACAGTAAATATCAACATGCACAATTGCATTAGACATTAATATACATAATTGCATTAGACCACAACTAGGTATTTATATATTTATATATAATGCACAGCATTATGTTTATCATATACAATAGTATTCAATAACATATAGACAACATTATGTTTAACATATACAATAAATAAATTATCTTTAATGTAGTCTTTTGTGGGAAAAATGACTTTTCATATCATATATTTAGAAATAATTTAGATAAAATTAGGACATTAAATAAATATTTTATAATAAAATAAAGAATAACTTATATTATTTTTAATGAAATAAAAAATAAACCATTATAACGTATCTATAAGTTTTCATTTCTTATCCATTTAAGATTATATTGCAAAAACAAAAATATATATCTTATAAAAAGAGCCTAAACGGTTTGTTTTTGTTTTTAAGAGGAATATTTATCTTCAGTTGGGTCAAATATTAATCTAACTTACAACAAATTGGAATTTAGTTAGAAATTAGAATAATGGGAGCCATGGCCTCCCAATTTTTTTATAATCATATATATGTGGCTTATTTGTTTAATCATATTTAAAACGAGCGATATATTTAATAGGTTTTTTACGAGAGAAAAATAAAATAAATAACTATTAATCATGTACTTACTTATATAGGAATGAAAAAAAAGATGTAATGCCATGATTATTTTTGAAAATAATTCTAATTCATATTATTATATTTGAATATCTGTGATAATATTTAACAGTTAATATCTGTTTTCAATCTTTCATTCAATTAAAAGTATATTTTTGTCAAAATATTGTACGGTCACTTGTTCTTTTCTCTCTCTAAATTTTAGCATTTTATGAATAAATACTTGCAAATTTTTTATTTATTTTATACATAAACATGATTCTGTTTTTTGCAATCATATCATTTTTTATTTGGTAATAATTGCAAAAAGAATTATAGTTTTCCTCTTTGTAACTATTAAGTTTTTTCATCGGGTAAGACATTTTTTTTAACAAAAGAGTAATTGGAAAGACTACAAGTAAAACATTTGAAAATTGCAAATAAAAATTAAAATTAGTACAGTTATAATATTCGAAACATATTTATTTTATTTTAGTTAAATGTTAAGAAAGAAAAAACTTCACATAAAATTACTGTTATAACAAGTTGTTTTCATCAGGCTGTGTCACTGGTTCCAAGGATAGATCTCCACACGTGTTAAAAAGAATAATTATTCTTTTACATGCCTAAACTTTATACATTTATTTGATATTATTTTTATTTTATTTTTATTTTATTTTTGAAAAAATATTAAAAATTTATATTTTTATGATATTTTATCTTTATATTTTGTGTAAAATAAACGTAATATCATTAATTTGGTAAAAAAAGTTGCTCTTTGGTAACATATCCTCCTCCTTTCCAACGACACCGAAGCCCACTCCATTTCCACCATTTAACCACGTCCGTTATTGAGTTTTTTTTCTTGCATTTTCTTTAAAGTGGTTCTTTGTTATTTGTTGGCAACGTTTTGGTTCTTTTGTTGTCATTGTTTTGTATTGTGTAACTTTCCAAAAACGTCCAAAATATCATCCTATTCTATTGTTATTTGTGTATCACATTTTTAGGTTTCTATTGTAAATGAAAATTTTAATTTTATTTTTATATGTTTGATATGTGATTAGTTATATATTTAAATATATTGATTTAGTTTGATTGATTTTAGATTGTTGTTGTGGTTAGTTATCGTAATTTTTTTTAAAGTTGTATTTTTTAAAAGTTAATATAAAGAAGACAATACGGATAATAATAAAATACTTTACATTTTTTTATATATATTATTTGAAATTATTGTTATAAATTCAAGAGTTCAATATCAATTTTTAAGAAGTTCATAAAGTATAACCGGTTAGCTTGTAAAAAATATATTATATAAATATACAATTTAACACATTTACTTAAAGATAACATGTTATTGTACAATATTATTTGGATTGATTAAGAGTGTGATAAATATAATGTATTATTTTTGTGATATTTTGTGCGTGTTTAATATATAA
Source organism: Vigna reflexopilosa (assembly GCA_027742785.1). NCBI lineage: Eukaryota > Viridiplantae > Streptophyta > Magnoliopsida > Fabales > Fabaceae > Vigna > Vigna reflexopilosa. The sequence goes on from CM050914.1 coordinate 50,451,924, forward strand.
AAAGAAACAAAAACAAATAAATTATTTTAAAAAAGATACCTACATTATATTTAAGATGTATCTAAATCCGAAACATAAAAAGATATTAGATTTTGATTCTTGTGATAATTTAAGCCTAATACCTTTTATGATTAAAAATATAATTTAACTTTAAAAGTATTAGACTTTGTTTATGGTTTAAAATATTCTTTAATTTCAAGGATATCATATTTCAGTTATGAAAATAATTAAAATTATATAAATTTTTAAATCAGAAAAAAATTATACTTCTTTTATTATGAGCTGTGGAATCCATATTTTATTATTATTTATTTATGATTTTATATTTCGTTGTTAAAACTGAGTCTTTATACATTGATTTATGATCGAAGTTAAAAACAATATTTTAACATCATTGATTTATAACCGAAATATAATGTTCAACATAATTGGTACCAAAACCATTTCATGCAAAGTACTACAAACATATTTTTAATTAAAATACTAAAAGACATTCAAATATTTTATTAAATTAACTCATAATATTTTTTTACATTGATCACAAAATTATTATATTTTTAATATGTGAAGACAAATAATTAACATAATAATAATGTAAATTAGTTAACGAAAAAAATTAAATAAAAGAGATTGAGTTAAGAGAAATATAGAAAATTTAAGTATTTAATAAACCAAAACAATTTAACAAAACTTCAATTAAAAATATCATAATCTATTTAAAATTTAATTAATCAAACCTTACAATTTACTAAAACATATATAACTGCTGCAACTTAGCAATAATTTTCCATGAAAAACTTAAATTAATTAATGATTTTAAAAATGATAAGTGACAAAGAGCTAATTGATCATTGGCCATTGGACGGACATAAAGGGTGGAAAATGAAGGGCCAAAGCACAACCACAGTGCACAAGATAAGATGATTTCGTAGGTTTCAGACAACGTATGATCACGACACTGCACCGTCCATTTTGTATGCGTAACTTGGTCGAAATGGCATGAACAATGCATCATACATATGCAAATCCAAAATTTTGAATTAATTAATCATACAATTATAACCATTAATTTTTTCTCATCGTGTGGTTAGTGCCCTATGCATGAAACCAGACAAATTAACCTAAACCAATGATCCTTAAGGTAGTTGTTATAGCTGCTGTTCTTTATTTTTAAACTGCTTCAACTTCGTTTTTTATTAATAGTTAAAATAATAGTTTCATCAGAAAGCACATCTCCAACATTAGCATGTGCATTAGTTTGTGACTTAAACCAGTATTCACCTATAACTCCTCCACTCATTCGCCACACACATGTACTTTGTATTCATGTATTTATTTTAATAACCTTTTAAGCATCCATAATTGAATTAACCCCTAGATTCTCTTGCTTTGCATCAAATGGTATTAACCAAATTCCAAAAATATGCATACTATTATAAGCAATAACCACTGCAAGTGCATGATTTAATGCACTTTCCTGAAAAGAGTAGGTAAAAAAGTTAACCAATATAATTTAAATTACAATATCTTCTCTTCCGGTTGTGCTCACACTGTCATGTTACTTTCTATTTTGATACCAAGTGGTTATTTATATGTTTTTATCAATAGGAATTTTATGCATATATAAAAAGAGTTTTCTTAGTCTATAATTCATTCATCATGAAAAAATATATATATATTATAGAAAAACTGACAAAATCATAAAATAAAAATTATCCGTGATGTATTTCCTAAGACACCAAAATGTAATAAAACTTCTCAAAAATTTGTAAGAATCTCGTAACTAATGAAGAGCTCAAAAAGATGAGAAAAAAAAATGTTTTTTGTTTCGAAAAGCAGAAAATGATTTATTTATAGTGCAAGAGTCTTTAGACGAGAAATTTGAACAAAGAAACTGTCACAATAATAAATAATAAATAATAAATAAATAAAAATTAAATGTTACACAAAAACGTTTTGGCAACAATAATGTTAAATAAAAAATTGATAGTTTTTCATGTTCAAATCCAACATTTCTTTTATAATAAATATTATTTTACAGCAATCTATATAAAAAAGGTTTCAAAACCAATTAGTCTATGAATTATTTAATGGAGAGAAAAGTCATGATAAACTCAGAGTCCCTTCCAACCAACGTACATTGTGATTAAAACATTTAATGAATGTACTTTATTAATTTTAAAGTAAATACCTAATTTGGTGTTCAAGAAAAAATGGTTGACTTAATCTAATCCTATTTAAGACTGTTTATATCGAGTTTGTTTCTATTGTGTGTTTTCAAAAGTTGTCTTTATATTTTAGAAAATTCGCAATTTTATAGCTCACTTCTTAATTATTTGTGTTTTATTTTATATTTTTTTTTCCATTATGGTGTAATTGAATCCTAAATCTAGCACATGTTTAAGGTAACTTTAAGAATTAGTTTAATTAGTCAAATTATGAAAAATATATATTTGTGAAAAATTAAAATTTTGACCATTACTGAAGTTGCTTAGATTAAAATTATGAAAAAAATAGAGAGCAAAAAGTACGGATCAGAAATTAAAAACAGATCAAAATTATCTAACCTAAATATTACAAGTTTTTTTATTCGTTGATTAAAATCATTGGTAACCCAAACTGACTCATACAAATATTTGGTAAAATAAACGAGTGATCACAAGATTCTACGCTTATGAATTTGAGAATTTGTTTAATGATTTTTTAGGTTTAAACTGAGATAATTAATTGCTTAAACAGTAAATATAGGTGTTTAATATTTTTTTTATTTACTTTTTTAGTTCATAAGTTTTTAAAACACTTTTTTATTTATAAATCATTTTTAAAATTTTGAAACATCATTATTTATTTTTAATCAGTTATACTCAATATTTATATGCATGTACACACTAATATATATCATACTAAATTTAAATACATAAAAAATACAACTATTGGTGGAGTAAGTACGTTTTCCCCTTATTTCTAAAGACAACGAAGAAAATAACAAGTGTGATGTTTTTGCAGTAGGTACAACACCAAATAAAGCTTAAGATGAAATACAACAAAATCCGAAAATTGCTAGGATTTGAGCTGTAGAAGATATTAATTACATGTTATGTTTTTGGAGAAAAAAAACTAACCTTGCATACTGGTACCAATTAGAAATACAATATTCTAAGTCATGTTTCTTGTTTAAATGGTACTATTTCTATGTCTACATTCCAACAACGTTATCTAAAAGTTGCAAAAACATAACCTAGCATCAAATATACAACAACCTTGTATGTGTACTATGAAGTTGATGTACATTACTCTATTCTTATACTTACTTATTTTTTCTCTTATTAATGCAAATCTCTACATGATGCATGTCTCAATATATATTATCATGACATGATTATAACTTTGAATGAGTGTGATATGTTATTCAATATTATATTACGTTTTGAATTTGCACTAAACTTATGCTTGTAGTACATTACAGTTTTCTTACTATATATTATGTTTTTTTCATATATTTTAAAGGGAATTAAATTAACACAAAATATTATAATAATTTTTTTTATCGTCCTAATAATTTTATCAAAGCAGGATTGACCTTAAAATTAATAATTTCAACTTTTACGTAAATAAAAAACAGAAAACACCGATAAGTTATCACGATAGGTTGTGAAAATTACAGTGGAGAAAACACAAGCATTTTTTAAAGAGAATAGACAAATCTGACATCTTCGTATGTATAATATTTAACTGTATTAAATAATAGTAACAATCTAATAGTTTAACTCTAGTGGCGGCGTGTGGGTCGGTTGATTCAGAATCCAAATCGCGGCAACGATGGGGCGGGGGTGGTGGTGGAAAGTGGCGTTGTTGGCGGTGGCAGTGGCGGTGTGGAGAGGTTGGCAAGGCGGTGGATGGGACAGGGAGGAGTCTTTCAGGTTGGTGAGAGAATGGTCGGAGAAATTAGGGATTTGGGCAATCCCTCTGTACGTGTCGGTCCACACGATTTCCATCGCCCTCTGTTTGCCCTCTGCAATCTTCTTCGAAACTGCCGCTCCTCTTCTCTTCGGCTTTTTCCCTTCCGTCTTATGCGTCTTCTCCGCCAAAATCCTCGCCGCCTCACTCTCCTTCTCCATCGGCAGGTTTATACTTCTTCTTCACATCTCTCTGCTCATTTTTTAGGATAATTATTTGGGACGTGCAATTAGGACTACTGTAGTCGTTGACTTTGCTTTCGATGTGCTTTTAGCTTGATAATTGTCAATTCGTTATAAAGGAACGATTAATGGATAGTTGATTTTGGCGTAGGATGACTAGCTGTGGCTGATCAAAGTAATTCTCCGAATTTCTGTTATTTTCTGGCTGCATTTAAGACTGAATAGCTCATCTTTAGGTTTTTAGTCAGTTACCGCAATTTTCAATTTATGGAAACTTGATCCGAACAATTTGGAGATCGCGTCTTGCTTGATTAGTCCAGTGAGCAGAGGGAACAATGATTTATCCTCTGCAGTTAGTCCTCATTATGATTTTAAATTGTGACTGCGATTTTGTTGTGTTTTGTGGGAAACTAAGGATAAACGTGGCCATAACTGTGGTTTCAGACATAAAAAGATCTAGATATTGTAGTTGAAACCGTGGTTGTGGACTGTTTTTTAACTCCTCGGTCCTCTTCAATGTTCATTAGATGGCTCTAAAGAACTTAATTGGAATTTGGATTTCCTTTTGTCTATGGAAAAGGAGTGCCACGAACTTTAGTATCGTTGTCTATTTGGTGTTTTTCTGTTTGTGTTAAGCTTTATGCCTTTTATTGTGGGAGTCTTTTGGGCAAATATTGTAAGCAAATTGGAACTACTTTTCTGCTGACTTGTGTTTGTTTTATCTTTTTGTTTTCTTTGCAGAGGTTATATTCTCCTCTTTAGTCTTTTCTGATTATTTTTCGCTTTGCATTTGAATAAACTTTTACCCTTTTATAAATGAGTCAAAAATAATAAGAGAAGCAATGACACACTTTGGAACACAACCCTTTTAATACACTTCATGCTACTATAATCTGAAATCTATCCAAAATAATAAAATTGTATGGGTCGCCCTTCATATTTAATGAACATCACTGATTATTTTGTAGTTTTTATCCAATTTTAATATGTGGAAATTGTGTTAGCGTACTATGTCGATGACTTTCGTAATTATAAACATTTGCTAACTTGTTAATTCATGTTAAGGAAGTAGTAACTAGTATGTGGTACCCAGGTTTTAGAAGACAGAATTTGGATTGGTTCGGTGTCCTTGGTTGGTTTGTAGAGGTTTTATGTTCAAACGCGGTGCTGGCATTGTACCAAAACATTTGTGAATTTTGTTGAAACCGTGAGTCTATGTTTACGTAACTTGTATCCTCGCCTCAGGCTCAAGTAGGTGGACCTAATTTACGTCCTTGGGAGTGGGAAGCATTATAGACGTCTAATTCAATTTGGGCACAAAACGTGTTGAGTTCTTTTTTATTGATTTATCAGAATAGAAATTCAAGAAATCATTTCCATTTTAGTTTTTTGCATATTTGACTTTACCACCGACTGCCAAGAAGAGCTGCAAGTGTATATACAAGTCAACAATAAACGCTTATTCATAGGTTTATTGAACTAGCCTTTTACTTACTATTATAGTTTAACTAGTCTAGTTAGTAACAAAGATATACACGTGTTAATGACTAATGACGTATTGTCGATTTAATTGCATGTGCTAACTTATGCATGCATGTAATTTCTAGGGTGTTTCTCTCTGTTTGTCTGTGCTGAATGTTGGGTTCTTTCAGGTTGGTATTCAGGAGTTCAAGCTCAGCAATGGACTGGGCCAAAAGAAACAGATATTTTCACATGATCTCTAGAGGAGTTGAGCGAGATGGTTGGAAATTTGTTCTTCTTGCTCGCTTCTCACCGGTGCCTTCTTATGTTATTAACTATACCTTAGCGGCTACTGAAGTTCGGTTTCTTTTGGATTTTCTTCTTCCTACCTCAATTGGATGTCTTCCCATGATCTTGCAGAATACATCCATAGGAAGCCTTGCCGGTGCTGCTGTTGCTACGGCCTCTGGCTCAAAGAAATCTCAAATTTGGTCCTACTTTTTTCCTGTAGTTGGTATTTTGTCTAGTGTACTTATTTCTCTGAGAATTAAAAAGTATTCAACCCAAGTTTCAGTAGCTGAAAACCCGCCCAGCAAAAAAAACACCGATGATTAGTGACCTACCTTATCTGATTAATAAGAGTCGGAGTGCCTTAAAAAAGGTCAAGGATCATCATTTATTTAGTATCATTAACATTATACACACACATACACTATAAATGTATTTGTTGTGACTTCATCATCGTTTAGTATGTGGTAGTTGCATTTCACAGTTCAGTTATGCAGACTTTGATTGGAGAGATTTTGTTTAATTTTATTTAAATCCTTTCTCTAGATACAGTAGTTGAATGTGCACAATAATTCTTAGCAGAATCGTTCACGAAGTGAGCTGGGGTATTAGGTAGGGAGTGTGGGTGATTAGCGGTCCTATGTGAACCTTTTCCGTACTAAAAACTCAGAGTAACGATCCAGTGGTACAATTACGTACCTTTGTGAGTGAATGAATGGGAAGAATATGTTATGATATGATGTTATCTGTTCGCGTTGAGCATTATAAAATGTTTGAATTCTATCAAAAAGTGTCAAACAAGGGTAGAGACTGATGCAATTATCTGCAATTATTAAGAGGTATTGAGTTGTTAAGAAGTTATCAAGGATACAATGGACCAGATGGTATTTATTCATTTGAAAAGGTATACACACTGAACAGCAGTATTTAAAATAATAAGATATGGAGTGAATTGTACGCCAGCAGCGGCAGCAGCAGGAGGCAAGAAAATAATCTTAGATATTAATGAGGGCGATAATGATTCCTGCAAAAGTGCTGTTGCATAGCGTAAATGCGCGTAACAGGTGGCTGCACTGGCATTTAAGGGGAACCACCCGTCCCATCGGTCATTATCATGGGACTTAATCAAGCTTCATATGTGAAAGTGCAGGCATCGAAGTTTCAAAATTATACGATGCCGACAACAAAAAAGGACCGGGTCAGTTCCTCCTAGGAAAACTCCTCTTGAAGCTGTAATGTAATTAGGTTTTACATTCGCACAAACAAAACAAAACCCCCACTCAAGTTGTTCCTAACGTAAGTCACTCTCTGTCTGTGAATTACAGATGCAAGATCGAAGAGACAAGCAAGTGTACCCACGCACAAAACACACCTCTTCGGACGAAAGACACATCGCTCTTTCTTTCAGAACAACTTGTTTCGTGTCTAGTTCCACTGTCTGACACAAATTAGACTCATCTCTACAAGTTACTTCTCTGTAACTTTTGGATTTCACACAAAAATAATGAGGATATTTATGCACATCTACCATGCCAATCATTTTTTTATAACTATTGTAGCCATATTGTAGCTTCCCTATTTCATTTTATAAAAGCTTAATTACTCATTATCGGGAAAATTAAGGCTGTAATTAAAACTCTCAATTATTGTAGAATGCAAGAACAAAGAAGCAGGTGGGAAATAGCACACATAGAACACAAGTCTTCCAAGGAAGGCCAGAAGCCGTTTCTTTCAGCCCAAATTCATACAAGCCACACCATAGGTTTCTACTTTAGGTAAGGACTTCCTGCAACCTATCAAATTTCTTTGTGCACCCCATCGAAAGTCTCAAAAAAACTATTTCCATAATAGAAGTGGGGTGATTGTCTAACAGAAAAAATTGGATTTATTTTAATGTGTTCCGGAAAATGAATTCCGGAATGTAGGGATATGGTGCAGGAAGTAATATAGCCTCTACTTTATAAGGTTTTTGTACAAGCCAACACTATAGGCATCTAATGGACTGATCTAAAAAAAATGAACTGATATTTGGAGAATACTCAGCCTGTTCTTTTGGCACCTCTAAAATTTTTTCCTACACGTTCCCATTAAAGTGAATGATAAAAAGGAACTTTTAAATTTTTAACATTCTGAAAAATGTTATCCAGAATTTATGAAAAAGTTTTCCAATTAAATATTGTGGACCCCTCCTAGAAAAAAATGTATTTTAAGAAGTTATAACTCTTATATTTTCGGAAAATAAAATTTTAGAATAAATTTCAAACTAATTTGAAACATTTATTTCATGGTAACTTGGTCTAGGCAAATGTACGATTAAAAATTAACTTTGAATTACGCACTCCAAAGCGTATTTTGGAATCAGAATGCGACGTGTAATAAATTTACAAAAAGTATATGATTTGGTAATTGTATTACACGGAGGGGACGAAAGGGAGAATTAATGGGGGTGTGAAAAGCAATTGTGAGAATAAGATGGGAAAGTGCGAAAAAGAAATAGTCGAGTGTGAGCCCAGTAAAGGATGAATTGTTTGAGAAAAGGAAGGCCCAGGAAATGCAGAGACAGAGAGGAGAAGAGAAACAACAAGTTTGACCAAAGAAAAAAATAGAGTTGAGAAGGAGTGTATTGTAGCTAGTTCTGGTGCAGATGAATGTATGTATGAATGAATGAATGAAGTGAGCAATTAGCTTCTTCACCGATCGAGTTTTGGTGAGAGGAGCAAAGTGAAGAAGAAATAGTAAAATGCTGCAACCTCGCGCATTTCGCCCTCACATAACCTTGTCCTCATCCAACAGCGCCCCCTCCTTCTCCTCCTCCCCAAACCCTAACGACTCCCACCCTTCGCCGTCGCGTCACGTCCATGGCAATGGCGTCTCCTCCACTTCCGCTTCCTCCGCCTCCTCCACCTCCTCCAGATCCCTCAAAACCCCCTCATCATTCGCCCACAACTACCGGATCGCCATCGCCCTAATCCCATCCGCCCTCTTCCTCCTCGACCTCGGTGGCACCCCCGTCGTCGCCACCCTCGTCGTTGGCTTAATGATTTCTTACATCCTCGACGCCCTCAGCCTCAAGCCCGCCGCCTTCTTTGCCGTTTGGTTCTCCCTTATCTTCGCCCAACTCGCCTTCTTCCTCTCCGCGTCCTCCTCCCTCCTTGCCGCCTTCAACTCCTCCGTTGCTGTCGCTGCCATCGCCTCCTTCCTCAGCGCCCACACCACCTTTCTCCTCGGCGTCTGGTCCTCTCTCCAGTTCAAGTGGCTCCTCCTCGAAAACCCTTCCATCGCCGTTGCCCTCGAGCGCCTGCTCTTTGCTTGCCTTCCCATCTCCGCCTCCTCCCTCTTCGCCTGGGCCGCCATCGCCGCCGTTGGAATCAACAACGCCGCCTACTACCTCGCCGCCTTCAACTGCTGCTTCTACTGGCTCTTTTCCGTCCCTCGCGTCTCCTCCTTCAAGACCAAACAAGAGGCCAGGTATCACGGTGGTGAGGCTCCCCGTGACAGTTTCATCCTCGGACCCCTGGAGAGTTGCATCCACACTCTGAACCTTCTCTTTGTTCCTCTCCTGTTTCACATTGCATCCCATTACAATATCCTTCTTTCTTCCGCTGCTTCCTTCTGCGACCTCATCCTCCTCTTCTTTCTTCCCTTTCTCTTTCAGCTCTATGCTTCCACCAGAGGGGCGCTGTGGTGGGTCACCAGCAACCCCAACCAGCTCCACAGCATTCGTATAGTCAATGGCGCTGTTGCTTTGGTTTTTGTCGTCGTTGCATTGGAGGTCAGGGTGGTTTTCCATGCCTTTGGGAGGTACATTCAGGTGCCTCCGCCGCTGAACTATGTTCTTGTGACTATTACCATGCTTGGAGGGTCTGCTGCTGCCGGTGCTTATGCCATGGGTTTGGTTTCCGATGCCCTCAGCTCTGTTGCCTTCACTACATCTGCTATTGTGGTCAGTGCTGCTGGAGCAGTTGTTGTGGGGTTTCCCTTGCTGGTAAGCAGATTTAGAATCATTAATTTTATTCATCGTATAGTCTTTAGGTTTTTGCATTGTTGTGAAGGTACTTGGAATAGGATTGAGCAAGTGTTATAATTACAAGTTTGATTAAGTTGTTGGTCAAATCCCTTTGATGCCTGCCATTGTAACAAATTCATTGTATATTGTCCTGAAACAATTTTTCCTTAACGTGTGCTTTTTGGCACACTTGGGTGGAAACGTGGATCTAAAATGTATACGCGAGAATGGGAAGAATTACAGATCATTCGATTCAAGTTAGCCTCAAGTCAGCATGTTTTCTTTTTTGTAAAAGCTTTATCGATTCATTATAAATTTAGAGTAGAAATCTGTGTAAACTATAGTCATTTTTTATATTTTTTCTTCTATTTAACTATTGACCATCGAAAGTGCTGTTGGCGTATACAATAATTGGTGGTAATTAGGATAAGTAAATGAGGCTGTTCTGTGTATATTATTCTAGTTTAACATATATAATAAATTAGAATGGCTTTGAATAAAGTTACGTTTTGGACATCATTATACAAAACTGAGACAGCAACCACAGACCCAATGCTAACCCCATGATCCCCCCACATGACTTGTAAATTTCTTACTGGCATCTGTCTATATGCTATACTGTCACCTTTCAACAAAAATCATTATCCTGACCTATAAATTCTAAACCTTCAAATGTTTTCGTCAACATCTCCCCTTTAAAGGCATTCTTGCACGGCGAACTAGATTACTTTTGTATATTTCCATTTGATCCATTTTTTTTAATCTATTCTGAGCTGAATGAAATATCTGCGTAGTAGTCAAGGTTAGAGGTTTGAAAATACAGTTAAAAAATGTTAAGCTTCTTGCAATGTTTTGAAGAAAACATTAGATGTACGTGCTTAATCTTGTTGACTTGTATGTTTTATGATAGGCAAGCCTTGGTTGGTTGTATTGGTTTTATTAGTAATTTCAGTGTATTATTTGACATTACTAGTTCATGGTTGTGCAGTGTAAATTTTTCTGATGTAAGTACGGTTACATCGTGCAATTATTTTGTTTTAGTATGGGAAACGCAGATTTATGCCAATACATATTCAAGGTCAATCTTTTGATCTCTGGGTGTGCTGGCATACAGAGATATGGTGGATATCAGGTTATGTAAACCTTTAAGCAAAGAGCTGTTTTGACATCTAAGTTACCTGGGTTTAGGCTCCTTAGTTTAGTCTTAAATATAAGTGAGAAAATTGGACTTTCCAAGCCTTATAATACATTGGCTATATTTCTAGTCCATATGAGGTCTGAACAATGATAATATTGAAACAGTTTTGGATAACAAATAAAACTAGTATGCTTAATTTTAATGCAAAATTCTGTTTTATTTATATTAAATAATTAATCCTTGTAACATTTTAATTATATTTGCTAGTGTTGTTTAGCACAGCTGCTCATCCACTAGATCACCTGTCTAAGATGTGGAAAGCAGAAAACAACGCTTAATATTCTCTTATTCATATTGCTTCACGAAACAACTTGGTTAGCTGCCTGCATTTTTCTTAAGAATTCAACTTTTTGAGTGCTGACTTCGTTGGTGGATGATGATAATATTGCTTTGTTTGGGTTAATATATATATATATATATATATATATATATATATTTGATTAGCACTTTTAGATTTTCTCTTTCTTTTTCTGACATATTTCATCCTTTGATTCGCAGTTCCTCCCTCTGCCTGCAGTTGCGGGCTTTTATTTGGCTCGATTTTTTGAAAAGAAGAGCCTAGTGTCATACTTTGCTTTTGTTATTCTTGGAAGCTTGATGGTGACATGGTTTGTTCTGCACAACTTCTGGGATTTAAATATTTGGATGGCAGGGATGTCCCTTAAATCTTTTTGCAAACTCATAATAGCAAATTCTGTCTTGGCTATGGCTATTCCTGGTTTAGCTCTACTACCTTCAAAGTTGAACTTTTTATCTGAGGCTGGTCTGATAAGTCATGCGTTGCTCTTATGCTACATTGAGAACCGGTTTTTCAATTATTCTAGCATCTACTATTATGGATTTGAGGATGAGGTGATGTATCCTAGCTATATGGTTGTGATGACAACTTTATTGGGTTTGGCTTTGGTGCGAAGGCTATCCGTGGATAATCGAATTGGTGGAAAAGCAGTTTGGATTTTGACTTGCCTCTATTTTTCAAAGATAGCCATGTTGTTTATTTCATCAAAGTCTGTTGTATGGGTTTCAGCAGTTCTCTTGTTGGCTGTTTCCCCTCCATTGCTTCTTTACAGGTAACTTTGACAGTCTCATGAATTTGTCAGTTTTGGGGGATCCTACCTTAAGTAACCTACATATTTTTGACCTCTAGACTTTATTTTCAAACTTGTAATTCACTGTCGTTGGATTTTGTAGGGAGAGATCAAAAACAACTTCTAGGATGAAACCATGGCAAGGTTATGCACATGCCTCTGTAGTTGCCTTGTCTGTATGGTTCTGCCGTGAAACAATTTTTGAAGCTCTTCAGTGGTGGAATGGAAGGTCTCCTTCTGATGGTTTAATTTTGGGATTCAGTATACTGTTGACTGGATTGGCTTGTATTCCAACTGTTGCTATTCATTTCTCACATGTTTTGGTATGTGTATCTATCTAATCCTGTGATTTTCATTGTTGATTTGGGAAGTGGGATTTTATGATATCCATTACAATTTACTAACTTTTACTAGTAAATTGATTCACGACCAAGTAAACATTATCTGTGTTTGACAAAGTAAACAGTGACGTCTTAATTTTTAAGCTGCTTCTAAAGATTGATCATAAGCTGTTATTTTCTTTGCAGTCTGCCAAAAGATGTCTAGTGCTGGTAGTTGCGACTGGTCTACTTTTTATTCTGATGCAGCCCCCTCTTCCTGTGTCATTGACTTACCAGTCAGACCTGATCAAGACTGCCCGTCACTCTGCTGATGATATCTCAATTTATGGATATACAGCTGGCAAGCCTACCTGGCCTTCTTGGCTTCTTATTATTGCAATTTTGCTGACTCTGGCATCAGTTACATCCATTATACCCATCAAGTACATTGTTGAATTACGGACATTTTACTCCATTGCTATGGGGATTGCCCTTGGTATTTACATTGCTGCTGAATACTTTCTCTGGGCTGGTGTTCTGCATGTTCTCATTGTTGTCACTATGGTTTGTGCCTCTGTTTTTGTTGTCTTCACTCATCTGCCCTCTGCTACAAGCACAAAGGTTTTACCCTGGGTGTTTGCTCTACTTGTGGCTCTCTTTCCTGTTACTTATCTTTTGGAGGGCCAACTGAGAATTAGAAATATTCTTGAAGAAAGTGAGCTGGGAACTTTGGGTGAGGAGGAGAAGAAGCTTACAACATTGCTAGCAATTGAGGGTGCCCGGATATCTCTTCTAGGTTTGTATGCAGCAATCTTCATGCTTATAGCTTTGGAGATAAAGTATAAACTTGCTTCCATTTTGCGGGAGAAGGCTATTGATTCAGGTGGAGTCAGACAAAATCATTCTAGTCAAAGTGCATCTTCAAGTTTCCTGCCAAGAATTCGGTTTATGCAGCATCGTCGGGCTACTACAGCACCATCCTTTACAATAAAGAGGATGGCTGCGGATGGAGCCTGGATGCCTGCCGTTGGCAATGTTGCCACAGTATTGTGCTTTGCTATATGTCTTGTCCTGAATGTTAATCTTACCGGTGGCTCAAACCGTGCCATATTTTTCCTGGCTCCTATCCTTCTGCTGCTTAATCAGGACTCGGATTTTGTTGCTGGTTTTGGGGACAAACATAGATACTTTCCTGTGTCTGTAGTCATATCAGCGTACTTTGTTTTAACTAGCCTCTACAGCATCTGGGAAGACGTTTGGCAAGGAAATAGTGGATGGGGTCTTCAAATCGGTGGGCCAGACTGGATTTTCGTGGTGAAGAATTTGGCCCTTCTCATTCTTACATTTCCCAGTCATATACTTTTCAACAGGTATGTGTGGAGCCATACGAAGCAAAGTGACTCACCCCCTTGGATAACTTTGCCTCTTAATTTGCTTCCCATTGCATGTACAGATGTACTCAAGATTAAGATCTTGGGTATATTAGGAGTTATATATTCCTTGGCTCAGTATCTAATTACTAGGCAACAGTATATCTCTGGTCTAAAATACATCTAAACAACCGTCATATATTCTGTACGATATGTTTGTCAATTTAGGTATTGATGCACATGCTTGTCTTGCCTAAATTTGTATGAGGAATATGGTGAAATGCATTTTTGTTATTACTTTTAACCCATCCTGAAAATTTCAAATCAGTTTACCTTGAGTTATAGTTTGGCTACTTATGTCTTAGTGTGGTTTGACGCATCTTTTGACGTGTCTGATGCTTCTGTGGAAATCAATCGAATTGATATGAAAATTATGATTTACCCTTGTTCTTGCTATCGTATCGGATGTTTGTTAGCTTGATCTGATGAGTGGGCGTAGTTAACATTTTGCGTTCGTCAGAATGATATATACAATGGAGAATTTGTATTTGATTTTATTAAGGTGGAAATTCGTCTGTTAGCGATGGTCATAGCAGAATGTATGAAGTACATTGTTATGAGCTTATTCATAAGCTCTTTTTGATGAACCTTCAAACTTTCTATACTTTTTAAATACATATTAAGTTTTTGGATAAATGACCTTCATCTCCCTAATATTTTAATAAAGATGATACACACCTTATATTGAAACCATTCAATTTGTTTGTTTACAAAAACTATTTAATTTTTACATTTTCATTTTATAATTTTTTTTTATTTAAATTTTAGTTAATGTAGTATTTTAAAACCAGTAAGAAAGTTGATTGTCATTTTTTTTTTTAAATACAAGTTAAACGAGTGTAGTTTGTATATCATTTTACTGAAAGCATAAAAGGAACAATTGTTTATTTTAAAACAAAAAAATTACAAATGTGGTTTAATATAAACTCGATTAAAATAAGATAAATACAATTTTGTTAAAATAGTTAAATTTTTTAATGCAACATCATAGTAGGGGTGATAGAAAAGATCAACGTGATATCTGGGGGAATGTCTTTCTGCACCCCGTGTTTTCTTTTAACACTTTATATTTTCTAAATCTTCAATTATACCGGCATAATATAAGATTCTTTTTTGTGGGTTTTAATTATAGTTTCGGATAGTGTATGCAGATATTTTGGATTACATAATTTAAAAATAAAAAATATTAATTTTATATATTTTAGATTGTACAGTTTGAAATTTATATTTATATTTGTAGTGTAAATTTAAATTTTGGGTTATATAATTAATAAGCAAATTTACATTATAAATTATATACTTTATAATATAAATTTGAATTTGAAACATAATTCAAAATGTAAGTTACTTTTTAGATTATACATACAATCCTTAATATAAATTTACATGATATACAGTTTATAATGTAAATTTAAAAGACAATTTAAAAATATAAATTATATTTTAAATTATACAATACCTAATAAAAAATTTATATTCAGAATAATATATTTTGGAAGTTTATAATATAATTTTACATTGTATAAAAATAAAATTTACTTAATGCAAGTCAACGGGTGGGTTTCTCACACACAGCCGATGGATTATATATATATATATATATATATATATATATATATATATGTAGTTATAAAGTAATCAATAATATTCATTTTCAGAATAGCTGACTTAGTTTGATTTAAAATTTTGCAAATCAAATTAAGCCGTAGTAATATTTACCTAATACTATATGATTTAAACAATTTCTTTTTCAAGTCACCGTGAAGATTCTATCAATATGACATTATATATATATATATATATATATATATATATATATATATATATTATGCAAACAAAGAAAATTATGTTTATAAATCATTAATCATCTTATTATTATGGTTAAAGTTTAACAAAAATGGATATAAATTACAATTTAATGATATCTTTATTTAAAAAATTATTTACAATATAATATTTAACAAAAAATATATTAAATTATCATTCTTCATTTTTGCATTCTGTTCGTTGTCATAGACATATTCTGACAATTGCACATTTTGAATAATTGAATCATTCAAGAATTTTATCATTTACTTTCATATTTCCTCAACTCCACACATCTAGAATAAGAAAATTCTCTCTTTAAGTGGGCCATCATATTATGCTTTGGATATTAAAAAATAAAACAATAATTTATATTCAACAAAATTTATTTTTCTACGAGGACTCCTACAACCCATACAAACAATATAATAAGCAATTTACTCGTATACTTGTAAAATAAGAATAAAAATATGGTCCATATAGATAGAGTAGTTAATACAAACTTAACTTCTTTGAAGATTTTATATATATCTATATATATATATATATATGTATATGTATATATATATATATGTATATATATATGTATATGTATATATGTATATGTATATATATATATATATGTATATATATATATATATATATATATATATATATATATAAACAATAATTTGTTTATATTTAATACATTGTTTATATCGGAGTAACTAATATATATAGAAACCAACGTCTAAATTCTAAATCCAAAAATTTAAAAAGTCACTTTTTGATTCCATATAGACGTCTGATCCCGCTATTCTGACTTTTAAAGCCTGTTAGACGTCTGTTGTGGGGAAACCGACGTCTGTAGACGTCTGTTATGGGAGAACTGACTTCTAAATGTCTGCATTAAAGCAATGTGAACGCGAGGCAGCAATTACGAGCACTCATTGTTTATCATCGTCCTCGCATTTTCTCTTCACATGCTACGTTTTTCAAGTTCGTTTTCTCACTTTTGCACCGTTTAAAATTAATTTTACTCCAATTACATTACTCTTTGATGAATTATCTTTCATTTCAACCGATTAAAATGCGTTTTCGTTGAGTTTTGTCCAGTTTTGCTTGTGTCCTTCGGCAGCGTTCTTGGACGATGATTTCTTGCGTTTTGCACTCCTCTAATTCCCTCCACTACATTATTAAAACCATCCAATGCAAAAAAAAAACGTAAAATCCATTCTCTTCAACTAAAATATAAAGTTGTAAACTCGAATCACCATCAGGAGCAACTCGAGAGGCCTCAAGCGGAGAAAGATCCTATCAAATACGGCGACATTTTAGACGTCTGACCTATAGAGTCCGACGTCTATATAGACGTCTGACCTATATAGTCCGACGTCTACATAGACGTCGGTCATATCCTAACCGATGTGTAATTAACGTCACCCGAATAGACGTCGGTTCCATAAGTGACGTTAAAAGCCCAAAATAACCGACGTTAAACAGCGTTTTTCCACTAGTGTCAGTGGAGAATATATGATTTATGACATCCAAAAACACAGCAGAATACCAAATTGAAAACCTAATCGCACAATCATGGTTTCTCAATTGCGGCTCTAGTGAACTTGAAACGCAAATCATAATTTGTGGCACGACACTACTTCACCACCATTAACTCGCACCTTCCAGAGAAAACAAAGAGACCTAAAATTAGAGAAAATGCAATCGCAATTGAGCACGAGGTCGTCGTTCAAAGTTGCTTCTTCCTCATCATTTTCAAGCAAGCACATCCATGGAAATTCGCCTTCGTGGAGCAAGCAGGTGTGAACAGAACCCAAAAACAAAATCCCCAAACTCAATACCTTAACATTCTCAGTCCGAACCCTAACCCCAATATCGCAACAATGAAACTTCAAAACGCATTTGCAGAAAAGAAGCACAACAACCATCTCAATTCGCAAAAATCAGATAACGAACAGTAACCCCTAAAACTCAATCAGAATCAGAAAAGGAAGAGGGGAAAGGTAGCTTCCTCCTTGCCCAGCGAATCAAAACGGAGGGACGAAGAAAAAACGCGCCCTTACCGCGTCCCACCGTGCCTCCGTCGGGCTCTCGTCACCTCTGCCGTCAACCACCGACTACACTCTTCCCACGTATTTTAAAATTTAAAATGATATAAATATGCACGTAATAACCTTATATTGTGTCGCGTCGTAATTAAAGAACACATCAGCATGCCACATTGTAAGAAAGTTAATGTCGTCCACAACAATTAACGGCAAGAGCATTATTGACTCGATTTTATCAAAATAGAGATCCAATTGAGAACTTTTATAATACGAAAACCCAATTGATATGAATCCGTGGGAACATTAAACCTAAAAATTATTCATCGAAATTTGTAGTTTTAAATACCTAAGATTGCCTACAAGTTATAAAAAATAATTAACTAAATATTACATTGAACTCTTATGCTTTTATAAAAATAATAATTATGGTAATTTATCTAAATAATAAGAATTCCAAATAAAAAAATCACCTATTTTTACTTGTTTGAAAAAAAATATAAATATTCTTAAACATTAATTATATTATAATTATAAATTAACATAATAAATAATTACAGAATATCTTATATGACTATTTTTCTCAAAATTATAATCAGATAAATCATATTGAATATCATGATCTTTTTATAAAAGCATTTTTTTTTTCAAATATAATTCAAAATCTTAATCCAATACAACACTTTAATTTATTTAAGTCAAAATTTCTAAATTTTAGTATTAAATATTTAATTTTAAGTCTAATTTAATTTTATAAAATTAACTAATAAAATGAAATTTAAACTAATTTATATTTTAAATTGATTTTATTTTTAATCCGAATGATGAGATTTTTCATAGAGAAATCTTCAAATACTGCTTTTATTTATATGTTGATTAGTATTCCATTAATCCTGTTAGTTTATGATCAATGAAAGCTTTACATCACAGTTTCAACTAGTATATATGTTTCAATTTTTTTGGCAGTTCAATGCAAATGCATGTTAATGTAGTTAGTGTCCATCGCCTTTATCGATAGAAAATTATTCTGTTTTTTATATCTCATTCAGAATAATATATATCCTCTTAAATATACACATTATATATACTGCATATAGAAACATTAATATTATGCAGTATAATAATCTTCTAATGATTGATAACTCGACCATATACACTAGAAAAGTGACTCTTTAAACACTGTAAGAATGTTTCTGCAGGTAAACAATAAAAAATTGAATTTGAATAGAAATGATATATTGAGGAATTTATTCTTAAACTTCATCAAAATTTTATAACAACTGACAGGTATTGCAGGAACTCATAAGAACCAATCAAGTGTAGTTTTTGATTCACACTGATTTCTCTGTGGTTCCTAGTTTGTTTGTCCTGACTGAATAAAATGAAAAGAACAAAGTCAGAATCTGATGATGTTACAACAGTTGGAAAAAGTCACGGAAAAGCATATATAAAGGGCAGCCATGTCCATGGTTTGAATTAGGAAAGTGAGAAAACAAAAGCATCTAACATCGAAATCATGCGTGGAACAACGAACCCTCTTGTTGTCGGACGTGTAATAGGAGATGTTGTGGAACCATTTGCATGTTCCATCCCTCTGAGAGTTGTCTACAACCATAACAAAGAAGTCATCAACAGTGGTGAGCTCAAACCCTCCCAAATAGTCTCCCATCCAAGAGTTGAGGTTGGTGGAGATGATCTCAGGGCCCTTTACACTTTGGTACAACCTCTTACTTACCAAACTAAAAATCAAACATGTCATGTTCTTGATTAAGGTAAATCATGCATGTATACTCATGTTCTAGGTCATGGTGGACCCTGATGCACCCAGCCCAAGTAACCCAACTATGAGGGAATATCTTCACTGGTAATTAACTTCTCAATGCAATTCTTATCTGAATCACTGTATTTGATAGATAGATGTTGAAGATATATTCAATTTTCTGCATAATTGTATCCTCTTTGTCATGGTTTTTGATGTGTTGGTAGCTGCATCCTCGGAACACCAGAACCTTGCTCACAGCAGCGTGTGCACGTGCTTAGGGGTGGGCTTTTAGGGTTCATATTCTGAGGAGCTTCCTTTTAAGCACCTCAAACTTTCTTCTTAAACCTCTATATATATTTATATTTTTATATATATAAAGGTGAAAAAATATCAAATTATCTACGAGGTTTCAACATTTTTTTATTATACAATTTGAAAATATATTTCAAAATTTCATAATTTAAAAACATATTTTCAATTATATAATTTGAAAATAAAAATATTCTAAATGTTTGGAATATATTTGATATTTGAAATTATAATTTTGATTTTTTTTTTCAACCCATGCATCATAGGGTGGAGAATGAAAATAATAAAAAATAATACAATGGATAAAGAAAGGGGTTTGTCATGTCATGACCCAATGGGTCATGGTTGGGTATTCGTCTCTTTCGTCATAAGTTTTTTCTTATTTATTTTATAATGCAAGTAATATATTTTTACTTCACTAATATATGTTACTAACATAACTTTTAGTTTAATTTTGATAATTTATAATACTCTCAATCAATTAAAAAGACACTCAGCATTTTGTAAACAAGTGCTAATTTTTATTATATTTGATTTCAACACACATTTAATTCATTTTACACTGTTATTTTTCTTCTAGGAAAGTTATTTTTCTAAAAGAGGAGTGATAACAAGTTTTTCCTTTAAGGAAGGATGACTATTGTAATAATAAATATAATACCTTCTTAACATATGGAGTAAAAGCAAGTTCACACTTTTAAAATCAAAATTAGAAAAAAAAAAGGTTTTGCTGTCTCAGAAGAAAAATGGGGTATAAAAAACAATTAATAACAGTGTATATTCCTCTTGTGACTATAATGAAAGGGAGATGAAGGATTTTAATCTTTTCTTAGAGAATGTAAATCTTATAAACATACTTATGATTGGGCGAAAAATATATATAATATAGAGTCAATTGAACTATAAAGAGTAGATTGTATAGAATTCTGGTATCTTAAGAGTGACTAGATTAGGCAGGAAAACAAACCTTTTAATCCTTAAAAAAAATTAAATAAAATAACTATTATATTTATTACAATATTTTACATCATGTTAAAAAATTACCCATTAAATACATAATTAAAATTGCTAACATACTTCTAAAATACGTAAGATATAACTTGCTAAAGTTTTTTTAAAAAAAATGGATGTATGCTATCAAATCTTTGTGTTTGTTAGGGTACATGAATTTTTTTAAAACAACTAGTAAGTTATAATTACGATTATCTTAGAATTAATATAAAACGCTATTTCTTTTTCTTGGATGGATTTGTAGGTTGGTAATCAACATTCCAGCGACAACAGGGTCAAACTTTGGTACGTAAGCTTTTTTCTAGTTTTTGTTTGTAGTAGGAGAGAAAAGGTGGTAATAATGATTTGTAACATGATATTTTGAAAAAAAATTTAACAACATACATGTGTCGTCACTTTATTGATTTATTTGAATTTATATTTAAAAAAATATTTGAAACGAACCAATCATATATACGTTATCAAAAAGTTGTTAAAAAGTATTGTTAAAAAAAGTTTTTTCTAAATATATATATTGAATTGACAGGAGAAGAGATTGTGAGTTATGAAAGTCCAAGACCAACATCAGGGATTCATCGTTTAGTATTCGTGTTGTTTAAACAACCTGGTAGACAATCGATACATGCTCCTGGGTGGCGTCAAAATTTCATCACCAGAGATTTCGCTGAATATTACAATCTTGGATCACCAGTTGCTGCTGTCTATTTCAATTGCCAACGTCAATCTGGTTCTGGCGGAAGGAGGCTCATCTTATAAATATATATACTATGTACTATCACGAGTCTAAGTTTCGTGTTAAATAACATGTTTGATGGTCATTTTTAAGTGCTTCAAACTTAGGTTATAAAGAATGAGATTTTCATAAATAATATTGAGTACGTATTTGCTTGGTAGCTTTATGTATCAAACAATGCGTATTTCACTTCTTTCTAATACATCAAACTCAATATATTTTAACATTTTTTAACATATATTATAAGATATGATATATTTTAACAAATTTATCATTTGATTTATTATTACTCTTTTCTCCCCACCAATTCAACCCTACGAAAACACAAACATGTTCCAATGATATCCAAACTTCCCTCATTCTTGCTAGTGACACATCTTTACTAGCATCCATATAACTACCATTTGATCTCTAACTCGTGCATGTTTCTTATAACTCTCTTCTACCACTTAATTTTCAATGTCACCAACTTTTTCTTAGATCTCTCAAATTTAGTGTTCATGAAGGAAAAGAAAAGCGAAGAGAAAACACGTTAAGGATGAGAGAAAAACCTAAAATCCAATATTAAGTATAAGTCACTGACTAAAATAGAAAAAAAAAAAATACTTATCACCCTAACATAGTCTCACCTAATATATTTTTTTCATGCCTCAATAGATTGTTTCTCTCTACATCTCAACCATTTCACTCTGTACTTCTAAATTTTTTTAAAATTCCAAAATTATCTTCTGTAATTTAAAATATTCTATATCCTATTTTTTTTAATAAATTTTAAAATTCGTTGAAAAGAAACTTTAACTTTTAAGATTATTTTTGAAAATTGGAGATGCAAATCGAAAAAGTGAAGAAAACACAGCCTTATCAATAGAAATGACTTATGGACCCATAGATTGCAGTACCAAGCCCAAATATATGTAGGCCTAATAGTTCATTGTGATAAAGAATTTTACAACCTCACATGATGCAAATGTAGTTCTCTTAAGCTTTTAGTATCTATATTTTTTTTTTAATTTTAATTTTTAAATAAAAGTTTTTTTAATTAAATAATTATTTTACTAGTTTTATCATTTGAGTAAGAGTTTCTTTAAACTTAATCATTTTTTTATTTTTTCATTTTTTAAATTTAATTATTTTTCAATTACAAAAGTACCTACAAAATAAATCAAAATTATTCATAATAAAATTATAAAAATTAATTATATTTAAATTTATAAATATAATAATAATAATAATAACAATAATAATTTTATTATCATTGTAAAAGGTGAATATGTGTACCTAGCTCATATATTTTTACTAGTATATATAATTTGGATTGGTATTGAACAAAAGGGACGGATTCAGAGAAATACAGATATGAACCCTAGCCCTTTATTAAAACAGAATTATTTAAATTTATATATAAATTATATATTTTATATTAAATTTTATTTTCTTTCGATATTTTCTCTTGAATTTTTAGATCTCTCTCTGATTTGTATTGTATCTAAGTGATATTATATAAAACAATTATGTGAAATATGTTAATTACTACATCTGTCCCGTAGATTTTTTTAGCAAAATTATTTGTCTTTTTTATGAAACAGATGGAAAATTGTTTACTAATATTATTTACTAACTTTATATGTAAATGTGATATTAGTATTGATAGAATTGGACTGGCTGACATATCAACAATTGTCACTTGCTTTCAAAAAGCTACTTTAGTCAACTTTCTCTAAGAAAACCTACTTTATAAAGAAAGGAATCTGAAAGTTAATTTTGAAGAAAGATATGTTTCTTGCAAAGTTTTTCAAGTCAAAAGAAAATAAGGTTTAAATATACATATATTATATATATATATATATATATATTTAAATTTGAATACTTTTTTAGTCTTTAAAATTAAATTTGTTTTCACAAATTTTAGCAATTTATTTTAGTTTGTAACCACTATCATATTACACTTACCGACTTGTCTCTGAATGGTAAGACATATTACTAAATATAGTAACTCTTTTTCTTCTTCTTTTTTACTTAAATCTTTGTAGTAATTCATATTTACACCAAAATTTATTGTAGTACCCAAATTCAGAAGTAATTTTGTAGTCCTTAAATGAAAAATTCACACTTTATTAAATTCTTCAAATTTAAAAATAACTCTTTATTCTTTTTTATGTTAAATTTGTCATCCAAATTTAAAATTTGTTTTTGTAGCAGTTTAATCTGGGAATAATTTTTTTTAAAGTAGAAATTGTTGAAAATTTATTGACATAGCTATAGCACATGTTTCAGTTTTGATTTAGACATTTTTTTTCTCAATTTAAGAGATCATCGTTTTAACTTTATATTTAAGAGACTGAAAAACAAATCTTAGTTGAAAAGACTAAAAGAACATGAAGATTTGAGAAATTAAAAAAAAAAGTATATTAGATAATAGCATGACTTTAGTATGTGGATGTTTGGTCCTGTGTGTAGAGAAAGTGAGGAATGGGAATATGGTGTTTGATCCACACATTAGGATGTAGTGTGGTCGCGCGCAAAGATGCCTGATGGTTAAGTCAAAGGCAGAAAAGTTGGGAATATGAATGTGCAAAGTGCAAACCAAATAATAGACTTCTTAGAATTTTTAATTCTAACTCAATCCCACAAAACCGGATTATAATGTGAGGTTTGTACTTTATTTATATATTATAAATTGGCTTTATCTTTAGTCGATGTAAGACTTTCAACACACTCTCTTCACGTCGAGGTATAAACATTTCGTGCGTGATAGTAAAAGTGATAATAAAAATTATGTGGTCCAATAGCGCTCGACAATGGATAAAAACAGAAATGCTCACTTAAAACTCGTTAGGATAGATTCTAATCATGACTCTGATACCATATTAGAATGTGAGTTTTTAATGCTTAACTTATCTTCATAAAACCGACTTTTAAAATGAAGTTTGCACCTCACTTATATATTATAAATTGACCTTATCTCTAGTTAATTGAAACTTCCAACATACAAAATAATTTTATAAGATTGAATTAAGCTTAAAGTTCATTTTTAACCGTATCAATAATATTCTTATTTTAGGTAGACTGAATACAAGTTATGAAAAAAGTAAGACAATTAGCGGTGTGTTGAAAGCAGAAAAGGAGGGTGTTCACGTGAAGGGTGAAAACACGAAACATTCACAATCGTAACCTTTCTGGAGAATCTGATGGCAGAGAGATATTTAGTCATATCATGGTGTTATATATTCTTTGAGATAACATAGGTGAAGGGAGGTGAACCACTGAGAATGTTTTTGAGAGCTTTAATAAAGTTGGCAGTGGACCCATAAGAACAAGCATTATTCAGATATCATGGATGTCGTGTCGTGGGAAGATCTCTGCTCTCAAGGAACCTTTGTTTTCTTCCTATGCTTTCAATTCACAATTCTCTTCCCTTCCCAACCACGTACTTTCTAACAACACCTGCGATACTTCAATTCTTATCGTCACAACAAATTTTCTATATGCCTCTCAATTATATTAATAGATTAAATACGTTTGTAAAATTACTATTTATTTTTATCCTAAATTATATTTTCATTCTCAAACTTATAAATAAATAAATATAATCGTCTTAATTTAATTATATTAATTTTTTTTGTATATGTTTATATTTAAAATTAAGATTTAAATAAATATCATTTAATTAGTAAAAAATCATAATTAGATTAGAGGGTTATGTTTAAACATTCTTAAATGTTAAAATCGCATGATATGAAAGTTTAAGATATAAAGAAAGTATGAAACTAAAAATATATTTAATTTTATATTAATTTCATAGTTATAATTTTAATAGAAAATCATTTACAATTTATCATGATATCATCCAAATTTTGAAAACATAAATGAGAGATTTATAATCACAAAATTTATCACCTTTAAAATATGATAACTCATTCAAAAAAAAAATTCCTTTTAATTTGATGTCAAACTTTAAACCTTTTACTATTTGGATTTCACTTGAGACTTGTTTACCCAAAAACCAACAATTGCTTTCAAATTTGATTAAGAAATTAAAAAAAAAAAAAAACACTAAAGAGTCATCCGCAAGTGGGCAATCAATTTCAAAAAATTCTATAGTATGAGACAACTACAAGGAATATTTAAAAGCTCAATTATTTTTGTAAAAAAATTCCGATAAAATCTATTATTTAGATAAATGTTAAATGTAATATTTTTATTTTATTTTATTCCCTTTTAGATTTCATGTTCACAAGAACGTTGTTAGATGACTTAATGATAGCATTTTCAATTTGACCTCAATATAATTAGGATGTTGTTATTGTAACATTTATATAAACATTGTTTGAGATTAAGATGTGGTCAATTGACACCATTTTCATGATTTAAAGTTAGTCATATTTTTTTTTTCAAACTAAAGTCGATTATAATTATTTTTAATGACATAATTGAATTAATTTTTCATAGGTTATATTTTTTAATCAATATTTTTTGGTTGATGTCAAACATGTTTATTTTAGATTGATCATTTGAATTTATTTTTAATTAATATAATTTGAGGCTTTTTTTGTACGTCTGTAAGGGCTTTTCTTATTATTATTTTTAGTTGATGTTGTTAAGATGTCTTCTTTAAATAATATAATTTAGATTTATTGAATTTTATTTATTTTTAAACAAAATATTTTGTTACCACTAAAATAATATTAAATAATATTCAATTATTCAAAAAATATGAAACGATGATGTTGATGTTTTATACTTGTGATTTCAACTCAAGTCAACCAAATTTTTTTTAGCATGAAGCTTTTATCAATTGGAACAATTATTTCAATTGATATAAGTTAGAGTTTTTTTTTCAAAATTATTATTATTTGTTTGTTGACCTTCTAAATGATATTGACTAAGAACATCTCTTATAGAATTGGTTAGAAAACTCACCGTCAAAGTTAGTAGAATATTTTCTTAATCATTAAAAAAACATGTTTAGTTAAAATAAAATGGTATTAGTTACATTAATTAAAAGATAACAACTACACTATATTTTTAAGCTCATAGCAAAGATTATATATATATATATCTATATATTATGGTTGCTGAAAATGAAACTAAAACATTATAATATAAGACTTCACTCGTAAATTTGTTTTAAATTTTTTAGAATGTTCCTCTAAAGATGATAAATAAACATATTTTTGTGAATATTATTTAAACCCATCTTAATAAGTATGAATATAAATACATGTAATATTTGACTTTTTTTTAACTGAAAATTAGGATAGTATATATAATTTCTTATCTTAATATATGTTTCCATTTTAAATTAATAAAAACATCCTAATTTATTAAGTAATTTAATAAATTTTTATTAATTTTTTTTATCAATAGCTTGTGTGCATGTGTTATTTTCTTTTCATTTACAAATCGCACATTTTTTTAATGGAGCACTTTCATTGTTTGTATTTCTCCATACACAAAAAAGAGAATATATTGCGTGTCTCTCCTTTTTTTTCTCATTCTAATTCTTTTATTCTATTTGTTGTTCTTACTTTCTGCTCTGTTTTTTATATAATTATTTATTATTATTGTTATTGTTATTAATATTTTTATTATCATTACTATTTATGTTATCATAATTTTGTTTTTTAAATTTAAAATTTTTAACAAGTTGAAAAGTGAAAAAAATAAAAGCAAATAAGTAAGCAAATAAATGATGAATAAAAGTTGAGGTAAATTAAATGTACAACTTTTTATCTCTAAAGTATCATAACTGTGTAATTTTGTGTAGGCATTTTTTTTTTTAACATTTACAAGGGATATATGTCATGATATTTATCGAACAAATAATAGAGTTAGTATGGCTTTTAAAAAGTGTTGGTTTAATATTTTTTTAAACAATTAAGGAAGATAACTGTACAATAAATAAAAAAAAGCTTCGGCAATTTGACAATTTTCAAGAATGATGAGTATAATTTACTCAAATAATAATTCAAGGGACTAAAGTCGTAAATTGTAGTAACTAATAATGAATTAAAGACGAAAACTTAACTTGAATAATAAAAAAACATAAATATCGAATATTAAAAATAAATAACTCTTTCTTCCGTATTTCTTAGTATCATGAAGAATTTTAAACTTTATGTAGTTTGTTTTAAATAAGTATATGCGCCTTAGTCTATTTTATTTTGAAGTCATATATTAAAAGTTATCAATTTTATTATATATATTTTTTAGTTTTAATATCACCTACTCCAATTTTAAAAAATACGTAATTATTTATTTTTCACCTAATCCTTTAAAAAAAATACTAAAGTTAATTATTATCCTTGTCTATTTGTAGTTTTCTTTTTCTTTTTTGCATAAAAAATATAATATTTATTTTATCTTTTGATACTTTTTATCCTGAAAGAAAAAACTAATTAAGTTAAACTAATCACTAAAAGATTAATCTCTCACGTCGCCTCCTGAAGAAAAGGAAACACACTACAAAGAGAGACAAAGTGGAATCCACCCTCCTATGAGCTTTAGTAGATAAAAAGAAAAGGTAAGTATGTAAGCAAAATAAAATAAGAAAATAAATAATTAAATACTTAATTATTAATTTCTAAAAATTTATGTTTTCGTTTCTCTACTTAGTATATATATATATATATATATATATATATAAATGTTCAAGTGTATGTTTATATTTATTGTATGAAAAATAATAAAAATCAAGAAAATATAAATTTAATAAATAATTTTGTTTTGATAGTATAAATTTATTCATTAGATTATCTTAATAGTTAAATCTAAAGGATCAATCTGTCTGCTAACAATAAAAATTAAGCCAACAAAATTTATTATTGGATCTAAGTTGACAAAGTGTTAAAAAAATATAAAAACTAAAATTCATAAAATTTTAAAAGTTTGAAGTTGAAAGTACAAATAATCCTTTCATTTATTTGTTGTTTAAGTACTTAACTACACATAATTACTCAGTTAATATATTTTTTTTAATATTCCAACGGCAGTTTTAAATCAAGATATTTCTTAAAAAGTATCATATAAAAATTCTCGTCAAAATTCTTTTAGTAAATTAGACGTTGACATATTTATAAATAAAGAAAACAATAACAAACACTCAAAATTTGAAAAAAGTTCTCTAAAGAAATTATAATTGAAGATCATGAATTACTAAAACATGTTTAAATTATTAATAAAAATTAAATTAACTAAAGAAATTATAATTGAAGATCATAAATTACTAAAACAGGTTTTAAATTATTAATAAAAATTAAATTAAACAAATTACATAGCCAAATTACTTTATTATGTTATGTTAAAGGATATGAACATAATACACTCACAATAAAACATGATATGTCCCCTATTTTTCTTTCCGATGCAAATAAATTATACTTTTAATAGAAAAATAAGGTTAACACAAAAATATAACATGTAAAAACTTCAAAAACTATAAAAAAAATCATAATTATTGTTTAATGACAATTAGAGAATAATATTATATGAAAATTTATACAACAAATAAACAACTATTTTATGTTCTTTGACCCAAGTATACTCTCATCTTAAAAAACAAAAATTTAGCTCACATATATCATTGTTTATTCTAGTGATGCAAGACTTTTCAAGATGTATTACTTTCTTCAACTTAACCATTTATACCATGATTTTATTTTATTTTTAAAAAATACATCTTCATTGACTATATCAACCATCACACTCCACCATAAAGACTATACTAACTTGAAAATAAACCATCCCAATAATTTACTTTGACGACACACCTGCATTAAAGCTAACAAATGTCTATGCATAATCATCATAGACCCTTTATCGTCCTAACACAATTACTGTACACCATTCATCAATGTTAACTCATCTTGTATATAATCATCAAACACCTAACATCAATATTAGTTAATACCCATGTATAGACACTGCACATCCTACATCAATGCTAATCAATGTTCATGTATAATCATCACACACCCTGCGCCAATATTAGTCAATTCTCATGCATAAACACCACACATCCTAAATCAATGTTAACTAATGCCAATAGTTTTCAATATATCACATTT
The DNA here is from genome assembly GCA_027742785.1 of Vigna reflexopilosa. Classification (NCBI taxonomy): domain Eukaryota; kingdom Viridiplantae; phylum Streptophyta; class Magnoliopsida; order Fabales; family Fabaceae; genus Vigna; species Vigna reflexopilosa. The sequence continues at coordinate 50,481,583 of CM050914.1, forward strand.
GACTGTGTTTGCAAATGTCATTGCAACTTTAGTAACAAAGAAGGATTATACAACAACAAGGAATTCATCTTTTCATGTGTGGAAGATCAAATTAAGCTATAACATGATAAAAATATTCTACTAACATAAGCATTGATATCATTCTCATAAGAAAATACGTCATCTTAAATAATATTATCATCTCTATCATCAAGAATCATCCTATAAATAAGATCAACACAAGAATATAATTCTAGATATACTCACATACTCCAAAACAATAATTTAATCTAAACTTTACAACATTCTACTATAAGAAAAATCACATATAAACTTAAAATATTTTTGTTTTGAGACATATAAAATCATGAACTTAAAATCAATTATAGAGTTATTATCACCACATCATTCCTTATCCTACGTTATATTAAACTTTTAAAAGATATTATTTTGATCAACTCAATAATTATCCAATTCAATAATTATCCAATCCAATAAAAGGTATTACTTTCTTATTATGTTTATTAAAAGTTGTTCTGACTATGTTTGAATCATTTTCCTTTATTCTAAAATTAGGGCTTAGTATTTGAAAATGATTATTTTTTTATTTTTCGTATACGATATATATATATATATATATATATATATATATATATATATATATATATATATATATAAGCAATGGTAGAACTAGATGGGGAGTGTATATCAAGATAAGTGGAAGATGATATAAATAAAAAAATATCAAAGTTATTGGTAGTATTTGATTTCGTATACTGTTTTTCCTCCTAATTAATTTGGTGAAATGAATTTTTTTTTTATTTAAATCAAATTCTAAAAATACAATGCTAACATCCAGGCAATCCTTTCTTTTCTTTGTAACTTTTTTTCTTTGATTTTCATTTTATTTATCATCATTTTGTAATCATATTCTACCTGGTAGGCGCGATAAAATTAAAGACACATTTATCCAATTAGAATTTTAAGTAAAATAGGTTTGGTTTTTTTCTCTCTAACTTCTTTAATTTTTAAAATCTTTCATAATTTATGATGTTAACAGTTTTGATTCCTCTTAACTAGCCTTATGATTTAGAATTAAAATTTTATAAGTATTTATACTTATAGAGATGCAGTTCTTGATATTTTTTTCTAGATTCGAAGTCATTTCGAGGTAAAAAAAGATAATTTGAAGAATAAAATATTTTAGATTTCAGGTTATCCATACGAAAATTAAACTCATTTATTGCATGCTAATTTCTTTGATCATTATTGGGTTTTAAAATCTGGAAGAATAAATGCTTTACTTCTTTCATATAAAACTATTTCATGACATGAGTCGACGTTGCATCTTATTTATTTTAATTTTAGTCTTATCTCTTTCTATTTTATTGCATCAATAAGCTAAAAATCGAAACATAAAGTAAAGATGCTTCTTTTAATATTTTTTTAACACGTGAAGTACTCCCTCCTTTTCTCTTTTCAATGCTCTTTTATAAATACAGATCTAAATCTTATATTAAAGAAAAATGTTCATGATTACATTATCAAAAAAATATAAATCACTCCAATTCAACCTAAATACTGAATTGGGTGCTTTTAATACTTGAGTAAATCTCAATTCAATCTACTCAAGTTTATTTTTTATTAGATTCAATAAATTTCTATGTTAAACCCATACTTTCAACTTTCCTATTACTATAATATATTTTTAATTTTATTATATATATATGTGTGTTTTTAAGAAAAAAGAAATTCACATTTTTTTTGTCTTAGCTTCTTTTTCAAACGTTTATACCATGTTGCTTTTTTTTAAGTTTAATTTTTGGTTTAATTTATTTAAATATACTATTTAGTGAAAATACAAATAATACATACATGTAAAAACGTTTATTATTGTTTCTGATACGGTTGATAATCTTACATAATTTAAGAGTCGAAATCAAATACAAGTAATATAGTTATCGTAACTTAATGAAATTTTACACTTTAAGGTAGATAATATCTTAAATACATGATAAACTTATGGAATTTTACACCTTAAGGTAGATAATATTTTAAATACATGATAAGTTTATGAAATTCCATACCTTAAAGTAGATAATACCTTAAATGTATGGTAATTAACTTTAGCAATGTCAATCGGTAGATTTGAAATTGAAATATTAACGATTATGGAACATTCAGTTTCTTATTTTTTATTAGGAATGATTGTCATTCTCTTCAATATATATTCGAAACATCTTTTAAAGAAAACTCAAAATGAAGAATGATGATTAATCTTAATAATGTCAATTAACTCACTTGGAATAAGAATAATTATAAATTTATTTAGAAATAAAAGAAATATATTTTAAAATGGTAAATATTTATTTTTGGAATGCTTGTAAACATAAATTATATAAGTTGGTTCCATTGAAATACATATAGGAATAAAGGAAATGGAATCCAAGTCCCTTAAACAGTCCTAATATGTATAAGGGAAGAATCTATGGAAGTCACATCAGAAACAGATTGCAAAGAAGGTGTATAAATAGGCAGAGGGAGATTAAATAATGAGGTGAATTAAAGGGAAGAAAAGATCAATGGAGGGTCCCCTTGTAATTGGACGTATAATAGGAGAAGTTTTGGATCCTTTTACGAGTACTGTGAGTCTGAGAGTTGTTTATAAGAATCAGACAGAAGTTATCAATAGTTGTGAGTTGAAACCTTCCCAAATTGTGAACAAACCAAGAGTTCATATTGGTGGAGATGACCTAAGAGTCTTTTACACTCTGGTATGCTATCTCCATTTTCTTCTTCTTTCAACACTTTTTTACACACTCTGTTTTTCTTTTTCCATGCATTCTTTCTATATACAGATAATGGTGAATCCTGATGCTCCTAGCCCTAGTCACCCTTGTATGAAGGAATATTTGCATTGGTTAGTGCCTTCTCCTTTCTTCATAATCTCAAACTTCAACATATAACACTTTTTTCCTTACTTTAACATATTAACCATCATTTTTTTATGTTTACAAGGACTAAATAAACTTAGCCCTTTTCAGAATTAAATATTGTTAGTAGTTTATTTGGACAAAAAAAATAAAAATAAATTAATTATTAGTTAAAAGTTTAAAATATGGGTCAATTTCAAATACTTTAATATTGTTAGAAGTTTACTTTTGGATTTGGCAAAGTATTTTATTGTCTTAATCCCTTGTCCATAATGGTTGTCAACAACCCCTTTAAAACTATTTTTGTGCATTATAATTTATCAAGGTTCTTTCTTCTTTCACTTCCAAACATTTTAACTCCAATTTTTAAAAATAGTTTAAGAGGTTTTTATGTTTCTTTTAACAACTTTTGAAAATCGTTGAAAAATTATTTTTCAATAAATTTTAAAATTTATTGAAAGATTTTTCAAAGATTTTAACAGATTTTGAACTTTGTTAATGAAAAAATCTTTCAATAAATTGAAGAAATTGAAAAATCTTTTAATAAATTTTAAAATCCGTTAAAGAAAAAAGTTCTTTAATAGATTCTAAATTTATTAAAGCACAAAAAAGTGGTGTAGGATTTTTTAAATTAGATACAACAGTTTTGAAATTTAAAAAAAATTTGGAGTTGTAAGATAATATGGTTGGAAGTATAAGAAGAAACAACCGTTTTATTGATTGTTTGGCCAAATTTTCGCAAACTTAAAAGTTACTTTAAATCTAATTTTTTCTTTTTTTAATTAAGAAGTTGATGGGCAATTTTCATTTGATTTTGTTTTAAATTTTTTTCTAAGATAAAATTTGTTTATGAATAGATAATTAACTTTATGTAAAATAAATTGCCTCAATGAAAAGTACATCGAAAAACAAGTATATCACGTAAAATTAGTTTATTCAAAAATATATTTATTTAAAAGGATACAAAAAAATACAGAAAATAATTCAAATATATAAATTAAAAAATTTAATTTTAAAAAAATTCATAATATTTTCATTCATGAATATTAATTTTTAAAATTATTTAATATCATGTTATTGTAACTAATATCAAACAAATAGATTAAGATATAAAATATTAAAAGTTTATATGTTATTGTTCAATACAAAATTTAAAAGAAAAAATATTACTTTAAAAATTCGATAACGTAAATATCGTAAGAGTAAAATTAATATACTTATAATTTATTCAACAAATATACGAAAATAATTAAGAATAAAAACCTTAATACGTATTATAAAATATAAAATATGAATTGAAATTGAACTGAAAAAACGGTAGTCATAAACATTTTAAAATATAAAAAAGTAGAGTTTAACGTAATCAATGCATTTATATATATTTTTTAGAAAAACAAAACTTTACATTAAATAAATATAATTAAAAATAAAGTAAAAAACGTGACAATTATTTAATAGAAAAGGTAGTAGTATCAAATTGAGAAAGTAGTAGCCATAAAAAATTGAAAATAAATAAATAAATAAATAAATTTAAAAGTGGTATTTTAGGTTTGAAAGAGGATACAGTGAATAAGTTCTCTTCCATGAAAGGAAAGAAACTCCTTTGCTCTTAATTAAGAACTATTTGATTTAAATTTCCCTTCCTTACAATAAATCGATCTTTTAACGAAAAGTGTTTGATATAAATTAATATTTTGTGTTGATGACTTTCATTGTGCGTAGGTTGGTAACCAATATTCCAGCTACTACTGCGGCAAGCTTTGGTACGGCCACAACATTTATTTTCTAATGAATCGTTGAATTTTGTTTAGGATATTGAAACTAAAAATATTTATTACTTTCATTTTATATTCTATTTCATTATTTTTTTTTTCTTTTTTCTTTCAAAAATACAAAATATATTTTTGTTAAGATCATGCTAGTAAATAGATTTTACCAAAATCAATAGCTCTGTATAGATTAGAAATTTAAATTTAAAGTAATTTAAATATTTTTTTCTTATTTCTTTCAAGTATAATACAGAGTCTAGAGTCCAAATTCTAGACACTAACGATGTTGTTCGATGGATTTGGAATCAAAATATTAACAACACGCTTAGACAAACTATCAGTCTTTTTATTAGAAATTCTTAAACCCCTACCGGATGATTTATATTGTTATCATATCTAATAGTTTAGTTCACGTAAGAGTTGAGACTTAAGATAATTTAAATATTTTTTTAACGTTTCAAAATTTCTTTCGAAAATAAAAGTGTGACAAAACAGAAACTCTAAAAATACAATTAACGGAAAGATTTAAGACAATTTAAATATTTTTTTTATCTTTTGATATGTCTTTTAAAATCAAAACTATGACAAAATATAAATTCTAAAACAAACAATATTTAGATATGAAATAATCAACTCTAAAGATATCACTCTAGAAATTTGGAATCGAAAATAGTCCATCTTGAGTAACTTTTTTTTTCTTTTGTTTATGATTATTGTGTGATGTATGTTACAGGACATGAAATCGTGGAATATGAAAGTCCACGACCAACGTCGGGGATTCATCGTATTGTTTTGGTGTTGTTTCGACAATTGGGTAGACAAATAGTGCATGCTCCAAGATGGCGTAACAATTTCAACACCAGAGATTTTGCTCAAGTTTACAACCTTGGATTACCAGTTGCTGCTGTCTATTTCAACTGTCAACGTGAAAGCGGTTGGGGTGGAAGAAGGGCATAGAATTTTTTATATAGATAGCACACCTTCTCTAAAATAGTATACTGTAATTTTTATTTATTCATATACTTAGTTTAGAATTTGATTTAAAAATAAATAAATTCTGAACTACCACAATAAAAATGTATTATGTGAGTAAATAAAACTTACAGTGTGTTATTTTGGTAAAAATAAATTACTATTTGTGTGAAAAATTTCTCCTTCGTTTTAACTTCTATTTTGAAATTAGACTTTCTATTTTTCGATTATAATACTTTTCTCTTTATATATTTTTTCCAAATATGTAACAACAAACACTTCCACCTTATTTAGTTAACCGCCAAAACGAATGAATTGAAATTTGTTTCTTTTAACTTCCATATCTAAATTTTGTCTTTTGTATGATTTTAGTTTCTGGGTTTAAGAAAATCGACATTTTTAATTCAATATTTCATTCTGAATGCTTTTTATTTCTTTTATTTTGTTCCGGTTGAATTTTAAACCTAACACATTAATTTAAAATGCCATAAAAATACTTTATTTGATTAGAAAGAAACATGAAAGATTTTTAAAATTTAGAGACTAAAACAGGTAGAAATAAATATGATTTCCAGTGGCAATTAAATTTCACAGAATTAATTAAAAAATTACAAAATGTATAGAAACACATGGATGTTACTCCCTTCACCATCACCCCTTCTCCCTCTACCTTCCCAAGAATTTTTAATAACAAAATTACCCTTTAATTTTTAAGGATTTTACTTTTAACTTCATTTATTTACCAAATCCTAAATAATTTCTGACATTGACTCTTAGCTCCACTCTTAGCTTTTTCTCACTCTTTCTCTCTTTGAGATCCGTTTCTTTCCACTTATGTCTCGCTCTCTTCTCTCTTTCAGTGAGATCCGTTTCTTCCCATTCCAATTCTCCTTTTGCTCTCCATTCGTGGTGGTGGTTGTTTGGTGCGGTGGTGTGATGCGGTGGTGTGGTGCAGTGATGTGGTGCAGTGGTGTGATGAGGTTGGGTGGTGTGGTTGTTCGTGCTATTCGTGGTGCGGTGGTGTGGCAGTGGATACGGTGGTGGTTCGTTGATAGTGATTGGTGCGTGCAGATCTTCGTTAGTCTACCCTTATGTTGGTTTACTTTACTACGTAATATGTATAGATATTTGATTTCACTGCTTTAAATGTGTGCATATTTTGTTTGCTGGCTGGTTTGGTCTCTATTTGCTTGTTGTGTGCTCGTTTTGTGTGTGCAGAGGAAGATGATAATTCCTCAAGAATAAAACTGGAATGGAGTGATGGGGAAGGTGGAGGGAAAAGAAGTGATAGTGGAGGAAGCCACACCAAAAAATAAAAAATAGGCTATAAGGCCCGTGATAGAAATCCTAAGGCCTCGGATACATCCAATATAATTTAGTTTTGGTGCCCTACGTTGTGTGGGCTTAGATTAATGTACCCTTTCAGGCTCAGCCTTGTTCACAGACAAAAACACCATAATTACAAATTGGATTCATCAACATAACCAAAATCCAAACACTTTCAGTCAACTTCGATACATACATGCTTTCCAACAATTCCTTATCTCTTTTCATATCATTCAACATAAAAATATCTTAAAATAACATTTACATTTCGACTAATTAAAAACCGATCACAATATAAAAATATTTAAATAATAATAAGATAAAATGATAGCCTAAAGCAGTAGCGCATTAGATTGGACAGAAGTATTTATGTCTGCATTTAGAGATAAGATCTGTTATAAGTAGTAAATCAATATTTTTAAAGGGGTGTTCATAGATGATGAATAATTTAATGTCTGTTTATAAATGAGTTGTTATCAGTTTCGTATTATTTGTAATTATGAGTATTTATTATTTATAAAAGAATTTAAATTTAATTTATATTTTATTAGATTAAATTTAATTGAAATTAAATTTTAATATTTATTTTATTAGATTAAATTTAATATAAATTTAATTTATATTATACTTTTTTTTAATATTTTTGAGATTTTATTTTAAAAATTTATATATATGTTTTAAATATCCACAAATATTCATGTATATTTACAGGTTTTTTAAAATTTGTAAGTATATTTTAAATAAGTATAAGACAAGTAACACATTAGATTTTTTGATGGAGGTCGGGAGTGAATAGGTTTTATCTATGTTCGATCTGACCTGATCCATTGTCATATATAAGTGAATGGGACTAGAGGACCAAACCAATAAAGTAAAATTTCTATATTAACTCTTCTCCACTTTTATTCTATTTTCGCTAAGTTGTCTTAGGACCATTATATGTTGTTACTCACTCACTTCAGAGCTTAGCCACTTTTAATTGTTGCAAGGCCATTTAATGTTGTTGCATTAACACGACACCCTATTGTTGGAGGGCTGATACAATGGACTCTAAAGTCTTTGTCAAGATAGGCATATTAGAGGTTGAAGAGATAGGTCATATAGGTGCCATAACTCTATTAACATAGAGAAATACCATTAATATTATTGTTGTTATACGACTTTGTATGATAAACCCATAATCCTCAAGTCATCTTAAGAATAAATCGCTCTGATACCACTAATGTAATGTCCTAACTTTTCTCAAACATAATATATTTCATAATCAATATTTAAAAATCACAAAATGCATCATTATTACAGTTATCCAAAGTATAATTGTATTAAATACAATATTCTCACACTCTTAGCGAAGTACATATATTTATTTTAATTAGAATTTATACAATGACTAAAATTTTCCGTTACTATTCCCCTACATTTCTCTCATTTTTGCACTGGATCTTTAATCACTTTCTCATCTGTTATGTTATAGCACAAGCGTTATATGATCATAGCACAAACATAAACAAGCAATGGTGAGTTAACATGCAAAATATTATACATAAAACAAGCATAAGGCTATTACTACACATGATTAATTTATAATAACAATCATCTCATCATACGATAATCATACTAGACTCGACCATCCGGATGAAACACTGATACGAAATATCGGGTGTTGTACATTGTGGGGGCCTCCACTGCTCTTACAAAGCCATTACTAATGCAATACACCATGTCATCCACAAGGTTATCCCATCAACACCTATCTCCAAACAAACACGTAGATTAGAACCTCCTGCCACTCTCACCACATAACTCATTCTTCTATACTTGAGACTGGATGATTATTAGAGTATCAGAATAACCTCCAACGTCAGGACTCTCAACATCAATGTATACACTAGTAAATTACAAACACAAAATCTCTCCTCGAGATCTTGGGTCAAACTCATATCATGTTCTTATTCATCATGGAAAAATATGATAAAAGATTGTTAATAACCTAAATAATTGGAATATTACATGGAAAAATTGTTCTAACTATAGATCTTTAATTAAATATCTGACCAATAAAAGTAAATAACAATATGTTCAAAAAATACAGTAAAATTTTAAGTTCGATCCAAAGGTTAATGAAGTGAAAACTAAAACCCACACAAGTGGACAAATAATTACTCTTACTTACTAAAATTCATCATATTCATATCTCATGTAATCGTATTCATGATCTTAAAATATACTATTATCATGTAGAAAGAAAAGAGTTAGCTTTCACTATCTTTTTAAAAAAATTCCTTCTTGATCACATAGTGCCTTCCGTCCAAGTAGTATTATTTCTATGTTCTTCTCTCAAACCCGTTCATGACCTTCATTCCTTCGGATTATAGGCCGAACCTTCCTATTTTTCTGCATTTTTTAATCATCAGGATCGAAAGTTGATTGCTTGTGCATGGACAGTGAGTAACCAAAAGTTTATTTATTTGTTTTCCTTGAATTATCATATACATACACATGACTCTATCTTTTCTAACACCAAAAGTCTTTGTGTGGGGCCTTACACTAAGCATAAGTAATTAACAAGAATTATACAAAAAGTAAGCAATCATTTTTTTATTCTGTCTCCACCTAATGTACTTTATGCACGGAGGAATTATAATATCACTCTTAAGACCTTTAAAAATTAAATATCTCTAAATATTAGGTTAAATAAAAAAGAAAATATTACTATATAATAGGTTTTTATTTTTCCAAAATTTTCTATTTTCAACTCTCAGCACAATGGTCCATCCAAATATTACTAATAAAGCTACATGATTCTATAATATATTCCTTGAATATTCTGAAACAAGTTGAGCAGTGAGAATACAACTAAACTGATATATTCATATTTTTCATTTTTTGGTTGATAGTTTATTATAAAGTACAATGTTTAATCTAAAAAAGTGAGTAGAAGACCATCAATATATTTAAACAAAAATATATTATAATTACTATAAAATCAAGTCAAAACTTTACTTAAAAAAATAAAATTTTAAATTTAACATTCTCTAAGGAAAAAGTAAACAAATTTTATAAATAATTTAAAATAAATAAAAGTATATATACCTCTCTCACGACCACATATCCAACACATCATCAAAATGTTCGGAATAACATTTGCATCTAGCAAGTTGAAAACTTTCTTTAAGAATTATTTTTTCAATGTATTTTTTCTCTTGAAGAAGATGGGAATCTAATGAGGATGCAATATGAGTAAACACAAAGCATGCATAAATAAATAGGAATACCCACATACATAGTATTTCCTCGTAAACCTAGGCATAGTAATAAAATAAACATTAAGCATGCCTAGATCAACAGATCCACTTGTTATAGGAGGTGTAATAGGTGATGTTTTGGAGCCATTTACAAGTTCTGTTTCTCTCACGATACTTTACAACAATTCATTTCAAGTTATCAACTGCTGTGAGCTGAAACCCTCACAAATCCTGAACCAACCAAGAGTTCAAATTGGTGGAGATGATTTCAGAACCCTTTACACTCTGGTATCTCTATATATAACTTATTCATTTATATTATCTACTTTCTCAATTTTTCTGCAATTAATAGAACGTTTTAGGGTTTTAATTAATCCATTAATTAATAGTTAATTTCATTGCAAACATTTTGTAGGTGATGGTAGATCCTGATGCACCTAGTCCAGGAAATCCAAATCAGAGGGAATATCTGCACTGGTAAGTGCTCCTCCCTCCCTTACAAAAAACATGACATGTTTTGTTATTAACATCATCTTATTTATTTATGAATTAAGTAAAAAAACAAATTTATAACTTTTTTTTAATCTTTATTACACTTTTGGATGTACCAGGACGTGTTTATATCTTTTTGTTGTTTTCTTGTCGAGATATTAAGTGTACATGTATAATTGTAAAATTAAAATAAATATATGAAATGATTCTAAATTTAAGGTTTTAACTTTAACAAATTGAGCTCTAATATGCTATTCTATCTTTCGAGTGTTGTCTTCCTGGGATCGTAAATGTGTTTTTTTGTCTTCGATGGATGTCCAGGTTAGTAGCCAATATTCCAGGAACTACAGGAACAAACTTCGGTACGTTCTTAGCTTTTATTTTATCTTTTTTTTTCTAATTTTTTTTTTAATTATATGCTAACACATACTACAGATTATATCTACGTATAGTAAGTAATATATTCTACTAATAAAGTGAGACTGGTCAATTGTTGACATTTTACGGGTCAGAATTAGCATCGCATTGCCAGTCCTACTAATAATTACACATAATAATAATTATTAATTTAAACATTTTAATAATAAATAGTTATTTATGGTGGAATATGTTTTACAGGTGAAGAAGTTGTCGGGTACGAAGGTCCACGACCTGTTATGGGGATTCATCGTATTATTTTCATACTGTTTCGTCAACCTAACAGACAAACTGTGTACGCTCCAGGATGGCGACAAAATTTCAACACCAGAGATTTTAGTGAGCTTTATAATCTTGGATCACCAGTTGCAGCAGTCTACTTCAACTGCAAACGACAACTTGATTCTACTCGAAGGAGATAATTCGACACCAATAACCTAAACCCTAAATGTCGAAATATTACTCTCTTAATAATTATCATGTCATCTTAGGTTTCGACCAAATAGTTGAAGACTCCAAATCAGAAGTATCAGTCTGTAATTTTCGAAAACAGTGATCCAAAAGTACACAGATTACTTTTGGCTTTATCTATTTCCTGCATATATGTGCAATAAAACGTACTATGTATGGATGCATATATATTTATTAATTTCAATTACTATATATATATATATATATATATATATATATATATCCTGCAAACTATCAATATCAGATATTATTATAACATGTATAATTTCGTTTAATATTATTATACTAATTGAAAATAGCTTATTTAGAAAATATATTATATTAGTAGTATAATACGTTATATATTGAGTCCATTAACTTAATAAACTAGTAATGTTTGTTTTAATGTTTTAACTGTGTCAAACAAATTTATTGAAAAGATAAATGACTAAAAAGTAAACAAGTAATATAACTGACATACATGAATTTTATTGTATGGTGTGTAACCAACTTTAAAGCTCATTCACTAGTCTGGAATAATAATATGCCCTGTGTTGTGTGGGCTTGGATTAATGTACGTACCCTTTTAGGCTCAACCTTTGTCCACAAACAAAAACATCATAAGAAGAAATTGGATCTCATCAACTATCAACTGCCCCAAATCTAAACACTGATCGAAACAAAAACTAATAATAATAGGCTTAAATTAAACTTTAATTTCTAGTTTTATCGACTTTAATGTGGTTTTTTTTTTTATGTTCAATAAGATCCATATTTTTATGAATTTTGGTTAGTTAACGAAATGTAAACAATGTATAACATGTTAATTTGAGATTCTTTTAATTTTTTTAATTTTCTTTTTATTTTTCATATTTTTTTTCTTAATTTAAAAAACAAATTGTTTACATTTCCTTTGGTTTCCAACTTTCACATATCCAAAATCTTCAACAGTATAGGATGTGAAATAATCACGATGTGGTGTAACATAAATGAAGTAACAAAGTCAATACTCTTTCATATTTTTGGTTAGTCGGACTAATATAGTCATTTATATAAATAATGATAACTAGTAATGGTTTTATTTTTATCATCTACTTTATTTTTATTGTTTCCTTTATCCCTTAATCTTTCTCGCTTAAGAATCATGCACTTTTTAATCACATGCGTTAGTTTATTACGATAAAAACATATGATGTTTTTTTTTTGGTTTTATAACTTCTCTCTTGACTTGCTACAATCATTAAATTGTTGAAAGCAATCATAATATTTCATGGAATTTCTATATATATTTATTCTTACTGATTTCATAATTAAAGCTTCATTTTTCAGTATATAAGGTGACATTGGTGCTACCTTTCTCTTAGTTTCTTTAGTTAAGAGGTTATTCATGACTATGTCAAAAGTCAATTTTTCATTAGAAGCATAGTTACTAAGAGATACCATTATAATGTCACTCAGTTCTTTAGTAAGTAACAACAATGTTATTAACCTATCACCTAATACAATTTCTATGGTGATAAGCTCATTCACCATATTCTGAAAACTATTCAAGTGTTCACTCATTAAGGAATCATCCTTATAATAGGGAATGCTTTATTTAGAGAAATTTTATAATCATAAAATAGATTTATCTATCCATTACCTAATTACACAAATAGTTTTTTTGTAAAATCCAATTGAACATTGGTTCTAGGATTGTCACATCTCACATCCCGAGAGTACAAACCAAAGCTCTTAACCAAAGTTCTTGATAATAGTTATTGCAAAGATAACAAAAATAACAAATAACAAGAAGAAATAAAAACCTAAATCAAATATTCCCTCAAATAAATAACATGTGTAACAATAAGATGCTCCTAATAAAGAAAGGAGAAATCACCAAACATCAAAATGTTTGGTAGAAAACCTCTAGTATGGAGGAAAAATATACGGAATTTAGTTCAATAAAATCTTTCACTAATAATAATTAATAAATAGAACATAAATTATTTTGGAGTTTCCAAAGATATTTTGATCACCAACAAGGTGATAAGAATACAATAAAATATTCTTATGGATAATTAACTAAAAGTAAAAAATAAAAATTTTCCCACAGCTGTGCCGATTGCTGAAATTTTTGTATCTATCTAATGAGGTGAAGGGGTGTGTGTAACGCCCCAACTTTGGGTGTCACGAATCATAATTAAATTAAGATAATTCAATATCCTCTTAATGCGTAAAATGGTGCCAATTAAAATTTTGAAATTTAAATCTTGCAGAATTCAAATAAAGTACTAACTTCACCAGAAAATATAGTCCAATTGCAAAATTCCAAAACTAATAAAATAAACCAAGGAATAAAATTTATCCAATTACATTATTTCTGAAAATTTATAACTCAAAGCTTTAAATAAAAGGTTGTCCCCCACTCTCATGTCGCTATCACGCGTCTGGAGTATCTGCTACACTCCCTGCTCCCGTATAACCAAGGTCATACGATCATCGCAAGACACACACCACCACCAACATAAACAAATATGGGTAAGCTACCATAACACAACCAATAACAATAAACACAATTTAATAATAATCATTCATCTACAACACTACCCTTACTCACATAATTGTTTCTATTTCATGTACAACATCACATATACCTCACTCAGAACTAATCACATCACACAACCTTCATCATGAAACACACCATGAGCCTCCACAGTACCATAACTCCACCGTGAAAAGAATCAGTCACACTCATGTACCCTACCTCAAACCTGTAGCCTCCCCACAGGTCCCCTGTAGCCTCTCCTACAGGTCTGCTCGAGTAGTCCCGCTTACCTGGCTAAGGAACATGTTTCCTGTCACTCAAGGACAAGACAAACACCATCACCCCCACACAAGGAGGGCTCAATACCCGAGCTCTTCCTTTTCGCACACAAGGCCAAAGGAAGTTGCTATCTCGATCGAACGATAGTCTCAGGCTTTACTAGGTACAACAGGTGGACTTATCCTTCACTCTTGTGCTCATCAACTACACCCTTAGGTACAACCCAACACTTACTCGTTCCAACGTATATCTATAAGTACAACAAACGTTCTCACTCTCCACCTAATATTGGTCATTCATCATTATCTACAGTCTCATTCAAAATCTAATGTGCTCAAACTAAATCCTCTCAGATTCAGTAAATTACAATTAAATAAATAATTAAATAACTAATAAATAAATACATAAACATCATTCCAATTAAATAATTAAATAATATCATTCCAAACAAATAAATAAATAATATCATTCCAAATAAATAAATAAATATCATAACGATCCAAAATTAATAAAACATTTATTGATTTAATAAAAGATTATAATCACATTATTTTTCTCTCTCTTATCAAACTAAAATTAGTAATTAATTTAATATTCTAATGAATGATTATAATATCATTATTTTCATCTTTAAAAACAATCAATATTTATTTCATATTACCAATTTCGTAAACTATCAATTAATTGATTTTAATTTCCATTATTTTAAATTCAAAAACATAACCTTTATCTTTATTATCATTTTATTCTCCAATTTCGATTTTCAAATATATTTAAAATTTTATTATTTGACTTTATTACTTTCCTAATATCAGTTTAGAGACATAAACTTTATTTTTAATTTTTCATTATCTTACTTTTTCTACTATCATAAATTCTGCTTTTACCATTACTAATTTAATGTCCAGTCCAAAACTAATTTTAAGATTACTAACCCAAACAACTCTTATTATTATTTTGTTTTTAATTATTTTATTTCAACTTGGCCCACTGCCAAATCAATCCAACCCAAGTCCAAACTAAACCCACTGGTCCAACCAGACCATCCCAATCTGCAAGCCAAGAGTAACACTCAGGGACTCCATGGCCGGCCGCCGCAACACCCCGACAGCACCCACCGGCGACCCCACTCGCGCAACTCCGACGACCACCAAGACACCCACCGGCGACTCCACTCGCGCAACTCCGACAACCACCACGACACGGTTGCCACTGCCATCGCGACCACCGTGAGAATTTAAAAGGTGAAAATCAGAAACCCAAAACGCAAGGTCGGAACAATTCCCAAATGGTAAGATCAGAACGCATAGCAAGAACCAAAAAAAAAAAAACCCTAATTTACAAGAACAGATTACAAATTTCCCAATTTCAGAAACAAGATGAATCAAACCCAGAAACTCCCAAATCAATTTCAGAAACTCAATTTCGACAAAAACCCCAAGGTTGACATTTTGAATGGAATTGATGCTTTCCCTGTAGCTAAAACTCAGAACCATAATGAATTTGGAAAGAAGAAGAATTCCCGCAAGAGCCCCAAATCGAAACCCTAAGTCGCAAGACGCGCCAACAGCTAGGACAAAACCCAGTGCTTCAGCGTCGCCGGAGTTCGAAATTTCGCGAAGGCGTCACTGCTGCCACACCCGCGAACAAGGATCGTCGTGCTGCGGAGACAAAGACGTGCCTGCAGACAAAATGTCTCCCTTCCCTGTGTGAGGGAAACTTGAATCGAGAAGGGGAAGAACCACTAACGCGTCACCGCAGGCCACCTGGAGAAGATGAAGACGCCATCGGAGTCACAGCCTCTCCATGCCGTTGTCGTCACCCCCAAAGACCCCAGTAAGAACGCAAAGGATGAAAGGGAAGAAGTCTCCCTGGTTTTTGCGAGACTAAAAAAAACAGCCCATAACTGGGTCTATCTGAGAGAAGAAGGAGTTATGCTCTGGAAAAAAATTCCAGATTAAGTGAAAGAAAAAAAAAAGGGAAAAGTTTCTCATTAAAGTAAATCAGCTTTTGAAAGCTAATTAGGGTAAATAGGTGAATCTAATTGAATTAAACAATTAGAATTATGAAGGTAATTAGAATTTACCAAATATAGAGATTAACGTATTAACATGAACAAATTCTTAGTCTTTAATTATTTTAATTAACATGATCAGGATTCTAAATCCTTAATTGTCCAATTATATAAAACAATAAACCCTAATTCCTCATAAAACATTAATTATAATTAAAATAAAACTAAAAACCCTAATATCCCAATATTCACTTCTCTGTAAACCATCATTCAAATATTGATTTGTTCAATTTAAATTATGAACGCACATAAATGAAAATAAAGGAAACATTTTTCATGGTAGAAAGATTACACAACCTCATAATTCTTCAAACAATCACGCACTTCAATAAATGTTCATAACATTCAAAATAACCATAAATCAAACAAATAAATAATAATTTAAGGTAAGCTTCCCATACCTTAGCCGATCAAAAAAAAATAAGCTTTCACTCTTTCCTTTACAGACTTTTCTTTCCTTCAGTTTCTTTGTCTAATGCTATCTTTTTCCTTCTCTCACAAAAGTAACGTATCCCTTTTTCTTTCCAGTTTCCTTTCTTTTTAAATAAAACTTAAAGTAACTGCTCTTCCTAAAATCTTTCAACCACTATTTAAAAAACTTAAATGCTATAACTTTTATTTTCTTTTTCTGTTTATTTTATTTAGTATAAGTCTCTTGCCCTTTCAGCCAAAAAAAAAAAAAATAAATAAAATTTCAATAAAACAAAGTTTCTTCTAAACCTCTCTCCCTAGGATTTGAACTCACATCCATTCAACTTATACACACATCTCTACCAACAAGCCAACACATCACATTGATAATTTCAAACATTACAGTGGTAACAAACAATCAATAACTTATGCTGCATTCAAATTAACAAAACCATTAAATAACATAAATTTTATGTTCTAATCAAGACTAGAACACATAATCATTCGACACCTCAAAGAGCTCTCACTCATTGAGCTACACAATACTTTATAATAACATGCAACTTCATTAAAAATACTCACGTCTCATTACACTATTAATCTTAAGCCCTATATTTTTCTCGGGTCTTACAGTGTGCATGCTGTGTGGTCCTTTGATAGAACACCACTATTCTTTAGTAGAGTCAACCAAAATTTACTTCACTTTTTTTACATCAAATATACACTTTAAAAGGTCATACTTTTATTCGAATATACACTTTAAAAAATCGTAAAAATCTACTTTAAATAGATTGCCGAATACGAAGGTGTTATGCAATATAATAGGATAATAGTTTAAAAAAATAAATAAATATCTGTGTAAAATATCTATTTTTTTCATACAAGAATGGAACTCAGTGTTTCTTTTTCAAATCCATCTTCACAAATAACTGAAAGTAAAAAACAACCCATGACTTCCTTTTAAAATACACTTAATAAAAGTTTATCATTAATATGATATATTATACTAACTGAAAATAAATTATTTAGAAAATATATATTATATTAGTAGTTTAATAATACATTGCATATTGAGTCCATTAACTTAAACTAATAATGTTTACTTTAATATTTTAACTCTGTCTAAACAATTTATTGAAAAGGTAAAGGACTCAAAAAGTAAACGAGCAATATATAAACTTATATACATGAAGTTTTTCGAAAAAAATAATAATAATTCTTTCGAAAAATAAATTCCGGAAGTGTTAAGATGCTGAAAGAAAAATGATTGGGTACAGGAAGCAATTTCCTGAATTTTATTACCTAGAGCCCATTCACATCATCTATCATAATAATATGCCGGTTATTTTTCCTGCACCCTTGCATATTTCTTCTGGCACCCTTTCATATTTCTTCTAGCACCCTGTCATTTTCAGAATTTATTTTTTGGAATTTTCATTTGAAAAACAATCACCTTCTTCTATTATACAAAAATATTTCTAGAAACTTTTTTTATGGGTGGAGGGAGAAATTGATGGTACGTAGGAAGCAACAACCTAATTATGCCTTTGATACAAAAGTGGGAGTTTATTCTTGCATCTCATATTTTTCTTTCTACCTCTCAATTTTTTTTTAAATACGGTAAATAACTTTTTTTGACTTTGACTAGGTCAAAACTTAATTATCCTTTTTTTTTCTTTATTTATTTACTCAGCAATCCTCATCCCTCACGTTTTCACCTTCCCTTACCTCTCTACAAGCACAATGATCTTTTTCCGCAAATCGTTCATGCAATTTTTTCTTTCCACAACACTCTTCTCAAGTAAGTTTCATTCTTTCTTTTTTGTTTTACATTTTTATTACTTATTAATTTGGGAATAATCAGGATGAATGGAATTTGAAATCCCACATTCAGATAATTAATTTTGGTGGATAGGTGAAGCAAATTTGAAAATCTATAGAAAAGTGAGATTTACTGAGGGAAGGTATCTATTTCAAAAGTTGTATAGGGTAAATATTATATTTTGAAATAAGTTAAAAAAAAAAAGACCATATTTGTAAATCTGATTTAGAAAAGTAAAATTTGATTTATGAAAGTATTGGTTTTCAAAATATGAGTTAAAAAAGTACTGGATTTAGAAATCAATTTAAAAAATGATCAGATTTTGAAATTTGGTAAAGAATTTATCTAGATTTTGAAATCTAGTTTACGAGTCTCATAAATTTTGAAGTTTAATTTAGGAGTTTATAAAATTTTAAGATCTGGTTCTATTATTATTATTTTTTTAATTTGATGTGTTTTGCTTTTTGTTATTTTTTAAAAATGTTAGTTATTTTTTGTGTTTTGGTTTTGTTTTTCTTTTTGTTTTTGAGTTTAGTTATTTGGTGTTTTATGATTTTGTTTTGTTTTTCTTTCTATGTTTAATTATTTGATGTGCTATTTTTAATGTTTGTTATAAAAATGGAAAGAACGCAGGGTGTCTATAAAAATCAGGTTAAGAGCTTTAGACATGATGAAACTAGAAGGAAACCCACAACATATACTTGTAGAAAAGGTCGTCATACTGAAACTAAAGAAACGACACCGTTAGTTCATACAAATGTTCATGAGCAACACAAGAATGTTATTGAGCAGAACAAGAATGTTGG
Organism: Vigna reflexopilosa; assembly: GCA_027742785.1. NCBI lineage: Eukaryota > Viridiplantae > Streptophyta > Magnoliopsida > Fabales > Fabaceae > Vigna > Vigna reflexopilosa. Next base: position 50,501,085 of record CM050914.1, read on the forward strand.
TCAACAAGAAGATGCATTAAGTGGATATCCTCGAAGTCTACATGATACTTCTATCTTGACCAACTATGTTGATCATGTAACATTTGTGTCGTAGGAAGGTCGTGTTAGTAAAGTATATGATTTTTTTTTTGCTTTTGCTGATTGATGATGTTTTTAAATTTTATATGCAACTGTTTTGTTTAGGGTTGGGAGAGATAAAGTTAGTCAACAAGAAGATGCATTAAGTGGATATTTTGGAGGTCTACATTACATTTCTTTCTTGACCAACTATGTTGATCATGTAGCATTTGCGTTGTAGAACGGCCGTGTTAGTAAAATATATGATTTTTTTTTTTGCTTTTGCTGATTGATGTTTTTAAATTTTATATGCAATTGTTTTATTTAGAATGAGGGGAGATAAAGTTGGTCTCTCATGGAAAAAAGTTAAACAAATTTGGAGCATGTCATGTGATTATTTAGAATTTTGTGACTTATAATGGGTTGATGTTAGTGTGAGACAATTTCGTTTGAACGAATACATAGATTTTGATGTTGTTATGAAAACTCTCTTAAACCTTTTTGGGCTTGCACCGCATGAGAGCTATATCTAAGCTTAGGCATACCCACTTATTGAATAATAATAACTAAAATGGAGATCAACAACAAATCCATAAAACAGAACACACCAAATAAGTAAAGTTAAAAAAAAAATAACAAAATCAGAACACATAAAACAATAATAAAAAATAAACAATATCAAATTTCGGGCACACAACTAAATCAAATTTTAAAATTTAGACACTCTTCAACTATATTTCAAAATTCAAGACATTTTGACATCTGAAACACTCATAAATTAGATTTTAGGTTTAAACTCTCATTTGGTCCTCATATTTGTGTGTCAATCTCAATTTGGTCATCGTATTTTTTTTTGTCTCAATCGGGTCCTATTACTTGTAAAAATAAGGCAATTAAGCTATCTCCGTTAAGTTTTCTCTTACGGTGTTAAAAGATGTTGAACTGTATTTTTTTTTTAAATGATGTGGCATTATGTAATAAATTGAATGGATTATGTGTTATTTACACGTGAAAAAATAAATTCTTTATATCAAAAATTTCCATTAAAAAAAAAATTCCCACCCATTAACTTCTTCTTCTCCAAAAAAACCCTAGCCGTCAGCATGCGCCGCCATCATCCTCGCCAGAACCACCATCGTGCTACACAACCATCAATAGTTAGAGACATCAGCCAAACCGAATCCAGTGGAGGATCCGAAAACGAACCCGGGTCACCCAGCCATCAAATGGCTTTTCGCTTGGACGGCGCGTGGGTTTGGGGGATGGTGGCAGAGCTTGGCATAGAGGCGCTGGGAAATGTCGTGCATCCAGAGGAAGGAGATGATGGCGATGGAGATGACGAAGACTTGTAGCGCTATATCGCGAATCATTGTTTTTTTCTCATCGGGCTCCATTTTTGGATTCTCGTGGTCGTCACGGATCTGCAGAGGGAGTGAAGTATATAGATAGATTGATGGAAACGAAGAGTGTATGAATTTGAGAAGTTTTTGTGGTCTTCTTCAGTCATAGACTCTATGCGGAGACCACCACAACGTAGCCGCCATGCTTCCTTTGACTATTCATCTACCTTCAACGGTGAAGACACCACCAACAAATCTTAACATCCTAATCTCCAATTGCATTTCCATGGTGTCGCCATATTACCTTTCTTCTTTTTTTCCTCTGTAGTTTCATGTTTTTGGGTGTTCTGTTTTTCGCCCAATTTGCATTGTTTTGGCAAATAATTGATCTGTTACATTGATTTGTTCAATTCAATGAGCGAAGCAAAATAATGAAGTCAAAACTTGTCTAATAGTGGCATGAGGATATATTGTTTCATAAGGTCTTCAAAGTTCTCTGATTGCTTTGCTCTATGTTGTTGTAATTTTATTGTTTGGTTCGATGGGTGTGACAATGAGGGTTTCATGTTGATTGTATTTGATGGATAACACTTCTTACTTCTCAAAGAACGCTTGCGAGGTGTTCGCTAAAATGCCGCAGAGGAAGCCTTTGAATTTGATAGGTGTTATTGGCTCTCTAAAGAATTGACCTCTGTCAGAGAAGGTAACATCACTGCTGTTTCATTCTTCAATCAAGATGATCAAATTTCTCACTTTCAAATCCAGTCAAGGAGATGAAGAAGAATGATTGCCATGTCATTATTCTTTAATTTAAATAAAAATTCCATGTAATTAAACAATGACATCATCATAAACACATCATCACAGGTTAACGCCGTAAGAGAAAACTTAACGGAGATGGCTTAATTGCCTCATTTTTACAAGTAATAGGACCCGATTGAGACAAAAAAAAATACGATGACCAAATTAAGATTGACATACAAATATGAGGACCAAATGAGGGTTTAAACCTAGATTTTAAAGTATGATATTTATCCAAAATGGAATTTTGAAATCTAATACTTACATAATCTATTTATTTGTCAGATTTTGAAAATATGATAACTATTCTTACTAACCATATTTTAACATGTGGTACATAATTAATAATGAAAAATAATTACAAAATTTGATAGATTTAGAAAAAATAAAAAGAAACCCTCGATAAACAACCGTGTAAGTGAAATACGTACATGTACCCAGAAAAATCTGCTTCAACGAAACGAATGAAGATGAAATGTCATTTTATAAATGCACAAGAAGAATGTAGCTGAGGCAAGAAAAATATTGTTGAAGATCGGTAAACACTAATTACTGCATACCTAATTATAATTGATAGGATTATAATAAATTTGGGATGCAGAAAGAAAAAAAGTGGGTGCAAAAACAAAGCCTACAAAAGTACCATAATAAGAAAATGGATTTCACCAATATAACCCAAATCCTAACACCATCAGTCTGAAGTAGATAGATGCTTTCCAACAACTCCTTATTTTTTTTCTTTTCGTATCATTCAACATAAAAATATCTGAAAATAATATTTAAATTTTAACTAATTGAAAATACTGACCTAAATATAAAAATATTTAAATACTAATAAGATAAAATGATAGCGTACAGCAGTAGCACAGTGGATGGCGGCTAGGAGACGAAACCAATGTGTCAAATTCCCATATTACCCCTCTCGTGCCTTTTATTCGGTTGCTCTGCCTCTGGCTTTTCGGTCAACCCAAAATCTGCACCAACTTTCTCCCTACCAACTTCCTCATGTAATAATAAAAATAAAACGAAGTCTAAAATGCATAGCTATTGTGTAATATATATATATATATATACACTTAAATTGAAGCGATAGCTCCTGACTGTACTGGCTGCTGCGTTTGGTGTATTGCAATTCCCAATGGCTTCCGTTTCCAAGCTCTCAACGCCAAACCCAGCTGCTTCCTTATCAGAAGCGCTTCGACCCGGACGCGATTCTTCTCGCAACTGCTTCCTCTCCATCAGACCTTCTTCTTCCGCCGCAAATTACAAAATCAACCTCTCCGCTTCCCTCCGATCTCGTCACTCTCTCCCTCTTAAAACCTCTCTCCGGTAAGTTTTCTCCGATCCCTCTCGCGCTTTTATCGGATCGCCATTCCTCCACCTTTTCTTTCTCCTCTCTCTCTCTCCACTTCGCTCGATCTCTCACACCGCATCCACATGCACCACTTTTATTTTATTTTATTTTATTTATTTATCTGGTTTTTCCCGTTTTCGTGACTTGAATCGCTGATGTTGAGAGAAACAGCAAGCGATCGCCATCGTAATTGTCGTTAGGTCGTGTCCCGTTGGATGTGACCTGAGTGGTGGAAAGTTGGAAGCTGAAAATAGATACAAGTTTTGGTAGCTGGTACAACTTAATTTTTACGGAAGCTTGAAAGAGGAACGCGTTTTGTTTTTTATTTCTTTATTTTGTTTTTAGCTGAGATTTTCGTTTCAAAAGTTTTTAGCTGGTACAAGTTTTTTACAAGCATGCTCGCTTCAGACTTTGTCTTTGCAATTTTCGTGCGAGCTGTCAATTATGTTGCTGTGAACTGGGAATTTCGTGCTAAGTTTGATGCACACGGGGATAGTATGATTATTCTAAAAAATAATAGATTATTAGAAAAATATGTTGGATACGATCATCCATACATGTATGATTCATATCTAGATATTTTTTATCATAGAGAAATATATAATTGCAATTTTGTAAATCCAGGTTGAGAACATTTTCTTTTTTATTACTGGAACTAATAAAAGTTATGAGTAACCAATCACTTTCTCTGTTGTCTACTTATATGATTATTATCACTCTCCTTCCGTTCTTGAAATTATCCATAAAGAAGACAAATTTCATTTTTTCTTGAAATTATCCATAAAGAGGACAGATTTCATTTTTTTGTTCATCAGGGACAATGCTTCTATATTTCTTTTAAGTTATAGATAGCTTGTTGGAGTCATTTGCCTATATAGACACTTCCAAATGCCTCCTTAAGTGACGAGTATTTCCAAGGAGGCTTTGTTTTTATCTAAACAGTTTATATGTGAGGCGAATAGTTGACGCTTGATTGTTTTCATTCAGGATTAAATGCTCTCAAACTGATGGGAATGGAAGTCCTGCAAAGAGGACAGTGCTTCATGATCTCTATGAGAAAGAAGGGCAGAGTCCATGGTATGATAATCTCTGCAGACCTGTTACAAATCTGCTTCCTCTAATAGCCAGTGGTGTCAGAGGTGTCACCAGCAACCCTGCGGTAATGTTTTTTATTTTTGAAATGTTTTCCTTATTCTGATAATGATAATAATACACAAAATGAAACTGATTAATGTTCCAAACATTTCCTGCGAGTTGTAAGAGGCATTCTTTGGATGTTGCTATTCTAATCTGCTGTCTGTCCATGTGATTGCAGATCTTTCAGAAAGCTATCTCGTCCTCTGATGCTTACAATGATCAGTTCAGGTACCATGAATATCTTATATAAATTCTGACATTTCTTTTTATATCACAACAGGCAATGTGGTGGACAAGGTACTACAAACTGTGAGGCATGGACACAGATCATATTTGTCTGTGTATAGTGTGTCTTTTCAGTGTATGAGCCAATGTTTAGCATATCTTTTCTCATGGGAAGCATCTTTTTTTTTTTTTTTTTTCAAACGCTCTGTCTTGGAGCTGCAAAAAGAAAGTGATGGTTAAAGTGACTGTTTCTCCAAATTTAATTGAAATGAAACAATACTTAGTTGTAGTTTTGTCAGTTTATTCACAATGTAGTTTAGTGTACTAAAAGTAAACTACACCGATGTGACACTCCTTAGCTCCAATTATTCATGTGATGGGTAGCTCGTCACTGCATTAAGTATACTGTTGAGTCTGTTTTTGGTTTTATATTCGTGCCAGTTTATTATTGTATACTGTTATCAAAAGAAGAAAAATATTAAAAAAGAGAGAAAATAATGGTTTTCGGTCTTATGGACATGTTAGTAACGCTCTTACTGGTGTACGTTGCACGTAGTGTAGCAATATCCTTTCTACTGTTATAGCTAAAAATAAATTACTCAATCATGCAGGGAACTTGTGCAAGCTGGGAAAGACATTGAAAGTGCATATTGGGAACTTGTAGTAAAGGATATCCAAGATGCCTGCAAACTATTTGAACCAATCTATGATCAAACAGATGGTGGTGATGGCTATGTTTCTGTTGAAGTATCACCCAGGCTCGCAGATGATACTGAGGGAACCATAGAAGCTGCAAAATGGCTTCATAAAGTGGTCGACCGCCCCAATGTGTATATAAAGATTCCAGCTACAGAGGCATGTGTCCCTTCAATTAAGGAAGTTATTGCTAATGGGATAAGTGTGAATGTGACGGTGAGTTTGTGCTATAACAGTAGAAATTAAATTAGTTTTGTATGGTATGATTTGCAATTCTAGATTGGCTTATTGGTACTCCTGATAAGCGATCCTTTAGATTTTGTCATTGCTACCATTAAGAATTGTACTGTTATTCTAATAGGAATTTGAAAAGTCAACAGTCCTGACCAGGGACATTTGTCTTGATCTCTTTTACTTGCATGGTTAAAGTATAATTATGTTTCTGGTATTTGTGTGTACAGCTGATATTCTCTCTCGCAAGATACGAAGCTGTTATTGATGCTTACTTGGATGGTCTTGAGGCATCAGGGTTAAATGACCTCTCTAGAGTTACGAGTGTTGCCTCTTTCTTTGTCAGTCGAGTTGACACTCTCATTGACAAGTCCCTTGAGAAAATTGGCACCCCAGAAGCCCTTAATCTACGCGGCAAGGTAACTGTTTATGGTTTACGAAATGACTATTCTTGCCTTTGGATTGATTACACCTGTGAATTTATTCTCATAACGGCTCATTGAATTTTACAGGCAGCAGTTGCCCAAGCAGCATTGGCTTACCAGCTCTACCAAAGGAAATTTTCTGGTCCTAGGTGGGAAGCTCTAGTTAAGAAGGGAGCCAAGAAGCAAAGGCTCCTCTGGGCCTCAACTAGTGTCAAGAATCCCGCCTATCCTGATACCTTATATGTTGCACCTCTTATCGGACCTGACACTGTAAGCTATCTTATTTTTCATTTTGTCAGTTTATAATTAGGATACTTGATCTAAGGCAAATAATGGACTCGTTGTTTTTCCTTGACTGTGTTAACAAACTTAAAAGTCAAAGGGTTTACCGATACTTTTTGTTGTATTTCATACCAACATCTTCTTACTTGGCAGGTATCAACCATGCCAGACCAAGCCCTTGAAGCATTTATCGATCATGGTACTGTTTCCAGGACAATAGACTCAAATGCATCTGAAGCTGAGGGAATATACAATGCTCTCCAGAAATTGGGTATTGACTGGGGCCATGTTGGTAACCAGCTTGAACTTGAAGGAGTGGATTCGTTTAAGAAGAGCTTTGACAGCCTCCTGGATTCGCTGCAAGAGAAGGCAAACTCTCTTAAGTTGGTCAGTCACTGAAGTGTGATCATCATGGTTAGCAATGCTGTGTATGATTGATGCCATTTATGGATTAATAAAAGGCAGTAGCTGTGCACTCTGTGCTGCTGTAAATGTGCTTCATGGAGTCATTTAGACGGATAGTGATACAATGGGAATGGGAAATTGTCCACTTTGAGTCGAGCGTTTTTGTTTCTTTCCCATTATGCATTATGTGTGCGATTTCATTCCTTTGTGCTTGTGATGTCACTGATGTGTCAACTCTTACATTTTAGTTCGAATATTTATTCTAAAAGGTCCTTTCCCTTAACCCTATCAAGCCATTTTTAATAGGCTTAATGTCTTAGTAGGTTTCTATTTTCGTTCAAAATTTAAAATAGGTCTTTTTCTTTTTCGGTGTCTCAATTGGATCTTTATTTTTGTAAAATTGAATCAATCAAAGACTTTCCGTTAAATTGGTGAAACGGTCGTTAAAGTGACATGCTATAAAGTGTAAAGACTGGAAACACTTTTTAAGTAGGGACAAAGTTGGAAATAAAATAAAATTAAGTGTTGAAATTGGGGAAATTAAGGTTTAGGGTTCCTGGGAGACGAGATACATGAAACTTCCATTAGACAAATTGGTTTCCAGAAATCGCCGTCTTTCGCTGGGACCACCAGAGACATGCTGGTGGTGAAACGCATAAACGAAACCGCAGACTTTTCGCGACATTGCAGTTTCTGATATCATTGTCTTCCTCCTCTCCTTTTTCTCTCTTGATTGCGGCATTGCATTATTGTTTATGATAACATCATCGTTTTCCTCCTCTCCTTTTTCTCTCTTGCGGCATTGCATCTCAGGTGCGTGTTTTTTTATGGTTACCGTTTAAACTTTGTTCAGTCTTTCATCGATTATCTTTTGGCTCAATTAATTAAAATTTTTTTTTCTTGTGTTGTATTTTAGTGCAGTTTTGTTTCTCTCTTGGGGTAATGCAGTACCACATTCTTCCTTTGCTAGCTGCCTCCCAGAAAAAGCGGCGTCTTTCGGATTTCTCGTGGCGTTTCGACCCAAAAACGACCCTGGGTCGTTGCCTAGTTATCATTTCATCGTAATTTTTCCCTCTTACGGTTGAAAATGGAACTAAGCAAAGACCTAGGTTCGGTTTTGGGTTGAAATGTCATGAGAAATTCAAAAGACGCAAGCTTTTTTTTGGGGGAAACTAGCAAAGAAAGAGTGTGCTACTGGACTATCCAAAGGCAGGAACAAAACTGCATTAAAACACAACGTCTGTATTAGACGTCAGTTAATGCATACACCGACGTCTATAGTGACATTAGACGACAGTTAGTGATATGTTCGAAGTCTTTATGTGCTCTTAGATGTTGGTTATTGATTCTACCGACGTCTATATATTGCCTTTAGTCGTCGGATTACGCCCTGCACCGACGTTTAGTGACGTCGGACATGGCACTAACTGACATCTGTATAGACTGTTATATGGATGTTCAACGTCCCATTAACGTCACCGGTATTGACGTCGGTTGTGAAGAAGACGTTAAAAGCCCAAAATAACCAACGTTAAACAGTGTTTTTCCACTAGTGGTTGCTGTCATACTACAACACAGGAGTATGTTGTGGCAAGGTCGATTCCTATTACCAATCCCTTTTTGTCTTCGACCATTCTTCTTTGTATGAATGAAGACTGTGATATAAAAGAAACATAGAAGTATGAATGAATAGGAAGGGTTAATTTTTATACTTAATAACAATAAGAAAATGTCCCAAACACCTCTGAGTTGTTCCCATCAACAACTTCTCTTTATGCATGACAAGCAAGGAAATTGGAAACGAACAGACAAGCATACAGAAAGAATCGATTATCCGAAACAAGAAACTGATTTCAGATTATTCAATATATATAACCATTAGTGATAGGTTATGCAGTATATATTGACATACAGACCTTGTGTCAACTCATCATTCATAATAAATTAGGACATACAATTCCATTATTAACACACACACATACATACATACATAATATATATATTAGGATTGGTATTTAGGGTTATCAAAGAGAGAGAAGCTCGTGCAAACACTGTGAAGGGTTTTGGAGGCTTCCATGGTGAGCAAAGCACTGGAGAAGCAGAGGAAAACGCCAAGAAAGAAAACCAGAGAAGCAAGAAGAGGAAACGAGAAAAGGTAAGCACTTTATTTCTTTGTGTTGTTTTTAATATCTGTGTAAAGGAGAAAGAAAAGGAACCCCAAAGAAGAGGGATTTAGTAGAAATCCCTAACCTATAACAAAAAACAAACTCCAACAACAAATTGCTACAATAAATGCGTAACAAACTAAAACAGAAAGCATTAACAACCTCCCCTCAAGCTGGATGGTGTATAAAGACTAATCCAGCTTGGGGATGATAGATCTGAAACGAACGCGGTGAGGAAATTTAGTGAAAACATCGACATCGGCTAGTTGTTCTTCTGAATGAATGGGAAGGAGATGCAGAAGTTTCGCTTGAATCTTTTGTCTCACATGACATTCTAATTCAATGTGTTTGGTTAGCTCGTGGAAGCTTTGATTGTGGGCTATGTGCCTAACAGAGTTGTTGTCGCAGAACAGCGGTAGCGGTAGGTTGAATTGGAGATCTTGCAGAAGGTAGTGAAGCCACTGCATTTCTCACACGGTGGTAGCGAGAGCACAATACTCAGCTTTTGTAGAGGATCTCAAAACAATACTCTATTTCTTTGACTTCCATGAGATGAGGGAGGAACCTAAGAAGATGCAGAAGCCTGTGGTGGATCTTCTGGTGTTGGTGGAATTACGGTGTACATACGATGGTTTTAATGTGATGAGATGATGACTTATCCCCTAAGTTATATGACTCAAGCAAGGGAGAAAGATTATGGTGGTATTTGGGTGTTCTTAAAAAAAGTTGAGCCAACTCTTAAAAAGGTGGCTAGCCGAAACCTAAAATAGGTGTTCTAGCCTTGGTGACCTAAGTTGAATAGTGTGGCACAAAGTTAGAATCATAATAATATTATTCAATTCAAAGGTTGATGACAAAATTTTGACAACTCTACCTTTGTTAACTATTTTGCTCATAACTTTCTTTACAAAACTACAAATAGGATGATTATTTATTTTGTTGAAAACTATACTCAAAGGGTTTTAATTTGACTACATACATGTATTTTTTTTGGACCTCTGAACTAGATGCAATTTAACTTTGAAAATTGTCAACGTTTACTTGTGTAAGGGAGGTTGATTTGAACCATTTCAAGTTAACTACAACAAGACAAGGCTAGGAAAACACAAGGACAAACAAAAATAACCTCAACTCTGATTACCAAATGATGGAATAAGCTCCTCCAAACTATATGACTAAAGCAAGGTGGACACTTCCAAAATGGTTGCGAAAGCTTGATGGTAGTGTAAATATGGTGGTGGGTTTTAATGTGGAAAGATGGTGGCTTCTCCTCCACAATATATGACATAAAGGGGAAAGGTTATTTTGGTGTTTGGTGTACTCTCAAAAGAGGAGCATAACAATACTCAATTCAAAGGTGAATTTATATGGGGAAGACACCTTTATTTATAGGCTTAAGGTGTTTTCAAATTATAAAAGCAAAATCCTAAAAACCTTAACTTGACTAGCTTGGATACTAAGGTAAAAATCATCTCCATTAGGAGGAAGACATATATGGCTAGTAACATAGGAGAATTCCATCCCTAAAATGATACCTATGAGAAATATTTTCCATTAGGAACATGACACATAACGAAAGCATGTGTTTCATAAAAGAGGGCAATTTAGAGACAACTCTAGAATGTTTGCTCTCCAAACTAGGTTTTACCATAGATCTTGGTGTCTCCTTAGGATCTCCTTTAAGTCCAAAACCCTACGCTACAACCCGAAACCCAAATACAAGACCAAAAAAAACCTTACATTACTTGACTCATTATACAAGACCTAAAATAAACCTAATCTACTAAAAATTCATTAATAGTCTATGATAACAAATATTTGGACCCACCTTCAACAATTGACTCAAACTCTTTTTGAATATGCTTGACCATGGTCAGAAGATATGTCATCAACAACCCACCCAATTTTTCAGGTTTACCTTATAAAATCTTTAATTTTGAACTTAGACGCATCTACAAGTACATATGCACGTGCTCTTCACAAGATACATTGCATTATTCAAGCACAATAAGATGATGTTGAAATTTTGAGTTTATATCGGTACTAGAACTATCAAATAAGCAATGTGTACAAGAGGATTCGTTTCAGATAAGTAGAAGGTTTAAATCTTGATGGAGTTGTGTGAAGAAAGTGGACCACAACATTGAAGTAGAAGAATTTAAAAGCAAGCACAAAATTTCAAACAGCTGACAAATCCCCAACCTCCCCCATTCAAGTGGAAATTTATGTGCATCCATATTTTCATGCTGAACAAACCCAAAAATTCTTAAGCAAAGCGACAGTGGGAACATGATTTGAAATAAACTACTACTACTAACATGCAAACACCAATCAATGACAGCAATGGTGCCAGCCTCCATAGCAGGTGACCATAAATGCCCTGTGTTCAATGGGACGGATTCAATGATTTTATTTTTTTCGAGAAAAATAACGTACTTTTCTTAATTTTAATGTTTTCAATGATCAATTTCAAAAAACAATATAAAAGAAACCTTTAAAAATTGAAAAAAAATTACATTATTTTTTCTGAGAAAAACTCATTGAATCCCTTCCTCATACTCATATTGATATAGTGTTGTTGTACTGCTATTTATTGTGCATGGTTGGTTTCAAGGTGTTAGTTGAATCTTCCTTTAATGATGGGCCCTTTCCCTAACTGTGACAAAAAAGATCAACTGTTTAGAATTCCTGCACTCTTAACCTTGGATTCATACATAAGTAAAAATAAAGTGACATACATTTATCACACACACTCTTAAAAGTAACTCCAGTCAAGGAAATGTAGGGTCCAAACCTACACCAAAACTGATTTCTTTTCCTTTTATTTTCCTGTCTTGAAGAATTAATCAGACTCTGAGCACATCCATAAGTAGAAGAGCAAGGCCAACCAAAGAAGTAGGAGAAGTTGGTGCCTTTAGTGTATCCATATTTCCTTTTTTTCATTGCTGATTCCTGATGGCTGAAGAGGTAGATCCATGACCCTTTTCATGTGTTTTGAAGTTTTGATCTGAAGATTGAGGAAAAGTAGTAGTAGCTAGTGTTGTGTGTTACGAGAGATGGATAGCACCGAAATCAAATCACCAGGAGAAAGCTCCCTTGAAGGGACACCAGGTACTTCAATGAACAGAAAGAAGCTAGCCATTTACTTCATTGAGTCTGAGGATAGAAGAATGGCCTTTGGTCGTGGATACACAGCAGGATCTACACCAGTTGATATCCATGGCAAATCCATTGTTGATCTTTCAAAAACTGGTGGATGGATTGCAGCCTTCTTTATATTTGGTACATATTCATTCATTCTCTCTTTATGCGTGTGCTTGTGCAGTGGACAATACTGGAATAGAACAACTATACTGGTTTTGTTATGAACATGTGATTTAAGAAAGAGATTCTGTTTTTTGTGTTGTTGTAGGAAATGAAATGGCAGAAAGAATGGCTTATTTTGGGCTTTCAGTGAACATGGTTGCCTTCATGTTCTACGTGATGCACAGACCATTCACGAGTTCATCCAACGCAGTAAACAATTTCTTAGGGATATCACAAGCTTCCTCTGTGCTGGGTGGTTTTCTAGCAGATGCATATCTTGGACGCTACTGGACAATAGCTATCTTCACCACAATCTATCTTGCAGTAACAACACTATTCCTCTTTCACATCAATAATATATCTAATTTCAGAAACCAGTTATTATTCATTTTACTGTTATATTTTCACAGAGACTTTTTTAAGGTAGAATAACAGTGATAAATGTGTTTATATAAAACATTTGATTGCAAGTTTGGATTTTTCCAAACAGGGTTTGACAGGAATAACACTGTGTGCAACAATAGGGAAGTTTGTGCCGAACCAAGCAGAGTGTGACCAATTTTCTCTGCTACTGGGAAAGTGCGAGCCAGCAAAAGCATGGCAAATGACATACCTTTACACATTTCTATACATAACAGCGTTTGGAGCAGCAGGAATAAGGCCATGCGTGTCATCTTTTGGAGCAGATCAGTTTGATGAGAGAAGCAAAAACTACAAGGAACACCTTGACAGATTCTTCAACTTCTTCTATCTGTCAGTGACCATCGGGGCAATTGTGGCCTTCACAGGAGTGGTGTACGTGCAGATGCAATATGGGTGGGGATCTGCATTTGGGTCACTCGCAATTGCCATGGGAATATCAAACATGGTCTTCTTCATAGGCACCCCTTTGTACAGACACAGATTACCAGGAGGGAGTCCTCTAACCAGGGTTGCTCAAGTTTTGATGGCTGCATTTCGAAAGAGAAATGCCCCTTTTTCAAGCAGCGACTTCATAGGCTTGTACGAGGTTCCTGGTAGACACTCTGCTATAAAAGGAAGTCGAAAAATTCCTCACACTCCTCATTTCAGGTCATTTTTTCACCCTAAAGCTTTTAACTTTTTACAGTTTATGATAAAGGGTGCAAGATTATATAAGTGGTGCTTTCTGTTCGTTCTCTTCATTTAAGGTTTCTTGACAAGGCAGCTCTTGAACTGAAAGAAGACGGTGGAAATCCGAGTCCATGGAGGCTCTGCACCGTGACTCAGGTTGAGGAAGTGAAGATCCTTCTGAAACTGATCCCCATACCAGCCTGCACAATCATGCTGAACGTCGTTCTCACAGAGTTTCTGACTCTCTCAGTTCAACAGGCATACACTCTCAACACCCACTTGGGTCGTCTGAAACTACCAGTCACATGCATGCCCGTCTTCCCAGGCCTAAGCATTTTCCTCATTCTATCTCTCTACTACTCCCTTTTCGTCCCCATTTTCCGACGCATCACCGGCCACCCACACGGTGCCTCTCAGCTTCAGAGGGTAGGAATCGGCTTGGCTGTCTCTATTCTCTCAGTTGCATGGGCTGCCATATTTGAACGATACAGAAGAAGCTACGCAATAAGACATGAATACGAGGCTACTTTCCTCACGCCCATGCCTAACCTCAGTGCTTATTGGTTGCTGATTCAATACTGTCTCATTGGTGTGGCCGAAGTCTTCTGCATTGTCGGCCTCTTGGAGTTCCTTTACGAGGAAGCCCCCGACGCCATGAAGAGCATAGGCTCAGCTTATGCTGCACTCGCCGGTGGCTTGGGTTGTTTTGTGGCAACTATTATAAACAACATCATTAAATCTGCCACTGGGAACATCGATAAAGGACAACCTTCTTGGTTGTCTCAGAACATCAACACTGGCAGGTTCGATTACTTCTACTGGCTTCTCACGGCTTTGAGCGTGCTCAATTTTTGCATCTTCATATATTCGGCTCGTAGATATAAGTACAGGGCACAGCAAGATCACGAGATGGAGAAACATGAAATGTCATACGTTGGAACCTCCTAGCTTTCAACACAGTAAAATGTTGTCTTTGATCCATTCAATAACTTGTAATGATCTTGTCCTTGTGTGATAACGTACACTAGCTTAGGGATTTCCTTCTGAAGGATAGTTACTCCTTGAGGTAACTTAGTAAATTAAACACTTTCATCCAAGCAAAGATGATAAGAAAAAGAGAGAATTGCATAGATATATGGTATACGAATTCTGCTGAATCTTTTAAAGTAGTTCAAAGCAGTTTCTTGAGAATATAATACCAAGGAACTTTATATAGAAAAGTAGGGGCAGTTACTTCGTGCATCCATCATTTTCTTTCTCTACTCTATCGTTTCCGGAACACAATAAACAATCGAAAACTCTTCTTTAACAACTATATTTTGCCAACTTTACAACGTCACGTCGTTGTTGGATGGTCAATCGAACAGTACTTTCCAACTCTGTTTTTCTAACCTTTGCTACTTCTTTTGTTATCGCCACTACCGTGTATAGCAGTCACGTAGGGAAGGATGACCCATTATTAATCTTAATATTATATGATATCTTGTTCAGAATTAAGGAGTGCATGTTTGATGACTATTATAAAATAACTTCTTTTGTTAAAGTAAAAAACCTGATTTAATTTTTTGGCTGCAACTTTTAACATGAGTTAATTCTACCTAATCCTTTTCTAATTGGTTTAGATTGAGTTGTAAACAAACAGTTTTATATTTGAATAGTTAAGTAAATAATACTCCAAGAGATAAGTGTAGGAGGTTGGAGTAAAAAAAAAAATCAACTTAATATCCAAAATTGACCATATTTTGCTCATATTAAGTTATTAAAAATCGATTATATTTACCAACACACTTTTCATACTCATGTTATTGAACATATTTTCTTTCACTAGTCAAAATTGATAAAAAAATAATTATTAGGCTCACATTTTATTTAATAATGTTGTATAATTTAAAAAAAAAAAATAGTTTGTAGTAAAATGCGTAGTTAAAAGAGCAGAGCATATAGGAGAGTGTGTTGTGAAAATACCTTATGTTCCTTTAATCAACCTTATTTACTTTTCAAATAAAAGTATTAATAATTTAGTACATAGTTTTTTTTTTAAAAAAAAAGTCGAATAAATATATCGCTGTCATGAAATTAAAAAGAATTCTCAAAGTGATGAAATTTAACTGATTTCTACATACAATACATTCACGAAGAACAAAAATAAATACTGGAAAATAGTTTTCTAAAAGTTGAAGTTTAGGCCTTGTTCATTTAAAATAAATGAATTGGTTTCATCATCATATAGAAAATATTACTATATGAAATCCAAAATCTTACTCTCATTTTGGTTATTTAAAAAACTGAAAAAAAAAAATATTTACTCAAAAATTCCTTCAAGTTTAATGAGTGAATCTTCATGCAATCTTTTTATATCTTAATTCTTTACGTTATGATGTCTTTTTCTGTATAGAAAAGAAGGAAAAACTCACAATTCAAACGAGCAATATTAAGGGTACTTGTCAGATTAAAAGATGGGACTGTGAATAGTAAAAAAGGAGGCTGTAAAATGCAATTGAGTTTTTTTTTAGTTAACAAAATCTAATACGTGAAATGACGAGATTCATGAAGAACAAAAAAAAATTATTTGATTGGTCATTATTTTTTTTTGTAATTTTTAAAATAAATGAATACTCTGGTATTATTAGTTGAAATCCAAAATCTTACACTCTTAAAAAACTGAAAAATGAAATTACCAAAATCAGAAACCTAATTTTTAAACAATATTTTTTTATGAAAATCTTGATGACCAAAGAAGTGGGTGAACACTAGTAAAGAAACAGATAAAATATAGTTTGGAGAGGTTAAAAAAGAAATAAACAAGAAAGATAAAATGTAGTAGGTATTTAATTAAAATGACGAAAGAGAAAAAAAAAAGGAAGTTGGATTTGGAGTGAAAGGTAGAAGCGTATCTGTTCTGGGTGCTGCAGGATAGTGAAAGTCAAACGTTGGAGAAAAACATTATCTTTCACACAGCGACTTAAGTAAAAGGGTAAAGAAGATGGTTCGTGGAATAGAGCTCATAGCGTCGGAGAACTTCACTCCGAGGATATGCCCGGCAACCGTTTCTACGGTGGCAACGTTTCGGTATTATGTTGAAACGTAAAAGGACAACAATTTTATTGAATCTGACAACTTCAATTGAAAGAAGAATACAGAAAAAGTGCAGATTTTTAAAGAGACTAACCAACAGAAGAACCCAAAACGTTGCCCTTCCTCCCGTGCCCACCGAAAAACCTGGTTCCCTGCGAAGGAAAAATTGCAAGATGAGATTAAAAAACAAGAGGGTTATTCCAAAATAATAATCCCAAAAACAGGATAAATAAAAAAAAAGAACCTTTTTTCATAGAAGGAACGAGAAGACAAAGAAGTGTTGAAAAAATACCCAAGAAAACTCAAACCGCAAGAACGAGAGAAAAAATAGATTGAAAATATGTGTTTTGTGTGCTGCATTTGCAATCAAATGGATGTTATATTTATAAACATCTAAAAAAAGTACCGTTGCAAAATTTTAAACGTTACATTATGAACGTTGCCACCAACGTTTTAAAACCAAGTTCCAAAACAATATAATATTATATTTAAATGAACGTTGGGAAAATTTATGTACGTTGCACACCTTGTAATAAAATAATAATATTTTACAAAATGAAGTTGTGGGAATCTGCAGCTGAGTACCGTTCGTTGATTTCTCTTCTTTCTTTTAAAAGCACGTTTCCAATATGTAATAGTAAAGAAATATCCTAAAATCTTTTCTAAATTTAACAATCAATATTAATCAAATTAACCAAACCCTTTCCGTGGATACATATTACCAGTTCAATTTTTACAAACACAAAAGACAAGAACAATCGACGAAGGAAAAAAAAAGAAGAAAAGGACAAAACCATAGGCATAACAGAGTGAGTAGAAATTAAGAATGACAAAGAAATAAAACAGATTAAAAAATTTTAACAGATTTCAAATTCATTAAAGATTTTATAAATTCTTTTAACAAATTTCAAAATCTATTGTATTGAAGTCTTTGAGAAATCTTTCAAGAATATAAAATTTGTTTAAAAAAAAATATGGAAATAAGGATGGTATCACTTTACTGTAAGAGCACCATAGTGGATCCCACCAAAATAATACACTATATATTGTCTCTGGAATTGGAAATTATTACATCATTTAGATTAATATTTACTATTTCTTTTATAGAATTAAGGTTTTGTTTTAATTTGTAAAAAAAAGGTTAATAAAATATGACTATGTATCACTTAAAAAATTGATTGGACCATAACATTTCAAAGAGGCAATAATTTCTCACAAAAAAGAATTATTATGTTTTGCTTGTATTCATATATTAGGCTGACCTCACTAATCCAATTCAACCACACTTACAAATCAAGTTAGATTAGATTTGCTTAATAGATTTCATTAGATTTTTGACACATTGCTTTCGATTTGACCTAACTATAAATTAAAATATAAAGTATAATTCATATTAGTTTTATTAGACTAGTCGTTTTGAGCTTTTGAGTTTAAAGTTTGTAAATGAAACAAAAATCACAGATAATTCATCTCGTCAACCAACATAAACGATTTATTGTAGAAATTTCCTTTATCAATAATTATACGAGTTTATCTTGTATATTCATCATCCTTAATCACATTTTATAATCCAGTTGTCAAAACATATTATTTGACTCAAATTGAGTAAATTAATTCAATTTAGATCATTTACTAACAAAGTTCAAAATATTTAAATTTAATTTGATCATTTACATACTAGTGGATTGAACGAATTAACTCATTTAATTACAATTTTATTTTCAAATATAATTTAATATTTAGAATTTATGGATTGATTGTCAATCCAATTTATTATTGATTCAACCTAACTCACTAATTTCAATAAAATTACAAGTTTTTTTTTAACTGAAATCTAAATAAAATTTAATCTAAAATGATATTAAACTCCAAATAGAATTCAAAATCTTAAAAATACAATACAATCAAAATATATTTAAAAATATAAAAGCATATAGGATTTTTGTTTTCTAATATAATTTAATATTTAGAATTTATGGATTGATTGTCAATCCAATTTATTATCGATTCAACCTAATTCGTTCAATTTGAGTAAACTGAGAATTTTAGTAAACTAAGTTTATTTTTGTTCCGTGCTTAAATTTGTAACTTTTTTAATCTAATTCAACTCGAACCTATAATAAATTAAATTGATTCGCAAATTTTTACATGATTCTATCTTACAACTTTATAACACTGTATACAAATCTTAATGGACTAATCCTCACAAGCACCTTAATAAAATTTACATTTTTCTTTAAAAATCTAAAATATTTAGAGCAGATTCAAACTTTGATTGATTTTAGAATATCTTCATAAATAACTTAAATTCATTTGCAAAGTATTCGAACTCATAAATAAAGTCCTTTAAAAGAAATTTATGTGAAGTCAAAATAAATGAAGTGTGTCGAGATCAATTTTATTTAAGTTTGAAGCAACATATAAGTTTGTACGACATAAATTAAAAAATTATAATTAAATTTAATATGTTTTAAGTTTTAATTTATTTAGTTATGAAGGTAAAGTTTGTGATATATATGAATTAATTTTTGTTGAAGATATAATTTAGATTTAAATTATTGTTGTACTTAATTAAAAATAAGTTGAAAGTTATTTTCTGTTTTTAAAGTTATTTCCTAATTTTCCGTACAATACCTATATAATTGTACGTCATTTTGAAAAAAAAAAGTATGAACGAAAGTATCATATTTTATTTCCTGTGAAAGTATCGTATTTTATTCCTATGAATTGTTTAACAATTTCATATCTAATTTGTACGTGACATTTGTATTTAAGTCGAGGGGTGAGAACATCAATTTCAGGATGGATTTTAGTAAACATTGTGGGGCTTTTATGTTTTCGACTGAAACAAATATAAACACAAAATAGGAGTGAGCTTAGTAGGTGTGTTTGGTGCCTATAGTAATAATATAAACATTTATATTCTTACTTTCACAAAAGGAAATCAAATTCATTCTCCTTTAATTTTTTTTCTTCCTTCTCCTCAATTAAATTCAGACCTAAAATCTCTTTTCTATCCCTTTTTAGGACTTTTACCTATAAAATAACTAAGAAATATTTTTTGGCATGTTCATTTTTCTTTCTCGTCTATTTAGTTTTTTATTTTTGAATTTAATCTTTGATAATTGATGGCTAGGATTTGAGCTTTCGAGAAGTGATCAAGGAGTTTCTTTGTATTCTGGTTTTGTCCTTTTCTTCAACTATCATGTTGTTATGATACAAGAAAAACTTAACCAAGTTTTGTGATTGATAATGTGAAAATTTTATATAATATCATTTAAATGAATTTACGAATATAAGTAAATATTAAATTTTTGTCATTTATCCATATATTTACACTCAAGGATATACTATATTAGAATTGTACTTTGAGATTAGTTTGACTTTGATCTTCTGACTTGGTGAAATTTAGAAAATTAAAATAATAATAATAATAATAATAATATTATGGTTTTGTTGGGAATGTGAAGTTTGATATCTTTGTCAAATTCTAAGTTTTCTGGAATAGTTGATGTTTGCATATATTACTCGTATTAGAAAAATTTAACTCATGTGATATGAATGTTTAGAAAAAGAGAGTTATATTTATTACATTATTAATAAAGAATTTTTGTGATTTATTTTATATATTACTATTAATATTATCTTGATGTTATTAATATTGTATTTTAATTGTTGATATAAATAGTATAAAAACAATTTCAATAAAAATTTTAAAAAATAAATTTAATTAATTATATTTTATTATAAATTGTAATTAATAAATTTATTAAAAAGATTAATTACGAATACTATTTTTATAAAACATAATGTATCAGGGTTGGTTATTTTTATTTAAAAAAATTATCCAATTTGAGTGAGGAAGAGATTGTGTATAGATGATGAATAATTATCGAAGTTTGTTATAGTATATTCTTCACTTATTTTATTTTTAATTTAATAATTAAAAAATAATTTAAATTAAAATATGTCTTATTATTATTTACAAAAATTTAACTTACAAAGTGTTTTGAATAAATAAATTTGAATATTTAAAATTAAAGCAATAATTATTATTGAATTTGATATATTAAATTGTAACTTATCATATTTTGCATTTTTTGTTCCTAAGTTTATTAGAATTGTTAAAATTTTACTACAATTAGTTTTATGAACTCTAATTTTTTTTAAATATTATAGAACCGTAAACTCATATTGTTTTACTATTCCAAACTAAAAATAAATAAATGAATATAAACACTCCTACAAAATGTTAGACATAAAATAAACTTTTATTATTTAGATGTGATCTTTCATTAAATGTTTTTTTTTTCTTTAATTGGTCCAGACAAAAATATCTCATACTATATCCTTCAAAATTTATCCTTATCAAACACTAATTTTCTCAACAACTTAGGGCTCAATCACATATGTCCTAGCACAATTGCCAATTTATTACATAGTTTATATTAATTATAAATAAAATATTTTTTGTTTATTCTCTTAATTTCACTTTACAGGTTTTCTAAAATAAATACCTTTGAAATCATCATAACAACAAAGTAGAATACATATACATGAACATCTATATATGTAAAGTAAACATGACAACAAAGTAGATTTGTGAGGGATTAGATTCTCTTTGTCTCCATCCATGAAGAATGAAAAAAACTCTAATTAAAAAGTGTCAAGTTTATTATTTTTATATTAATCCTTATCGAATTAAAAATAATATATTATTTTTATATTAAAAAGTCCCTTTTAAATTAATTGTAATATACTTTTTAAAATGTATTTTTTTTTATGTTTATGATTATCATCTTAAATTTTACATATTTTTATTTATTTATTTACTAATATACTAAATTTAGTTTTATTTTCCTTTATAATTTTAATTTTTATATTGTTTTAAAAATAGAAGTTTTAAATTTATTATTAAGGACAGTTTACCTATTAATATTTTAAAATGAAGTGAAAATCCATTGCTAATGAACTTATAAATATACCACGTAAATGAAGCTAACTACAAATATATTAATACATTTTAATTTCAACAAAAAGAGACATGGAACTATGAATAATATAAAAAAAAAAGTCATTAATATGATTATCGATTTTCTTAAAAAGAATTAATCCTTGTCTATCCACGTGCTTTACAAGCTTTGTCATTCACCACTAACACCATTTATATTACTTTAAAATTTTTGAAAAGATAATGAGCAAAAAAATAGTAGTTACTCGGAATCTGACCCACAAAAGGAGATATCATAAATCATTAACTGCTCTTTTGCACAATACTAGAAAAATAATAATAAGAATGTTTAGTAAAATCTTATACCACAAATTAGTGAAAAATATTAATGTTCCAACTATAAACAACAAATTATATTTTCAGTAATATATATATATATATATATATATATATATATATATATATATATATATGTTTGTATGGAGTCAAAATACTTTATATCACAATTTTTTTTTCTAAATTGTCATTTTCACAGTTTTGATTATAATGTTTTTTTCAAACTGTAAGCTAAAGTGAATAATACTACGGTTCTGATAGTATAATAAAATTTTAAATTTATAATAAATAAAATTATCTATTTTTTATATGAAATTCGTATTTATAGATTTTAAAATTGAGTTATAATTAATATAGACTTACTCTAACTGATAAGTATATTTTATTTATAAATTTGATTATTAAAAATGTTTAAGAATTTAATTAACTTATTAATGGATTGATTACTAGAATGACAAGATTAAAGTACTTTTTATGTCCATTAACTATAATGTACTATTTAACTGTTTAAATAAATGCTAACAAAATGACCATATAATATAATATCTATAATAACTCAATGAAGATTTTAAGAGATTTGAAATATAAAAAAGTAAACATGCAAGAGTTGAATTTAAACTATAATGTAAATTTCTTAAAAAAAATTATGAAGAAATGTTAAACTTGTTTAAATAATTGTTTTTACTTGAAAAAAGTAAAGCGAGAGGGTATTATAAGATGAATAATAAAAAAAAACATGTTTTGTGTTATATTAAAGTTTTTACTGTTTGACTTTAACTGTAGCGGAATGTAGGAAGATGTCAAGTCACCGATTTGACGTATTAGTCGTCGTTTGCTGCGATGAAATATTGATTACAGCTAATTTTTTAAAAAGTTAAGGTTTAGTGAAATAAGATTGAAAGGAAAAACATGTGCTTGATGTTCCTACGATAATTTTTGACGCATTTTAAATTTAATATTCTTTCTCAATTTTCTCATAGAATTTTTCTAATTCTTCGTGCATAAATAAAGTTATTAGTAATGAAAAAGGATATGTTACATTATAATGCCCAGCAAACTAGATTTAGACCATATTTGGATGTGTTTATAACATTTAAAGAAATTAATTTTCAAGATGATTGATTAAGGAAACATAATATTAATAAAATATGAAATATAATTTATTGTTTCGTTCTCAAATTTATTGGATAATACTGTATGTGTTAATATCTCTATTTGAGATATTGTTTAGGCTAAAATTTTATTATTATTTTTGTTATTAAAAGACATAATGTATATATTTAAATTGATATAGACTTTTAAGCAAATTAAGACGATTGTGTATAATGGAATTATTAACTTCAATTTAAAGTTTTAAAAAAATTCGTTCTTACGTATTATATTAATATTTCAATCTCAAATCTATTAAAATAATATCGGTCACTATATTAAAAATATTATCTATTTTGAAAGCTAAAATTGTATGCTAAAATTCTATAATTATTTTTATCTTTAAAAAATATATTTAAACTGATTATCTTAATTCCTAAATAATATTATGTATTGAAATCATACAAGAAAAAAAAAAGACGTTTTAGATTAAATATTTGAATCATTCAGTGGTTTCTTAGTTATATATATATATATATATATATATATATATATATATATATATATATATATATATATATATATATATATAAACAAGAAATAGCAAATGATTAAATTGTATTAGGGTTCTTAAAATGAGTAAGTTGATATCATTTATCATGAGCATTTAATGAATTAGTCTAATTTAATTTATTTATTAATGAATTTAAAAAATTTAAGTCCGGTCTGATTAAACGAATTTTCTTAATTAAAAAAATATTATAATAACTTATTTTTTCAATATCGTATTTATATTTTTTTAATATGTAATCAAAATCTAAAAAGTTCAAATTTATTTTAAATATTTATTTATTCTTTTATTTTAAATATTAAATAAATCATTCATCCCAAAATAATCATAACTTTAAATAAAATATTTACAACCTAGTTTTTTTTTTATTTCTAAATTAGTGAACTAATTCAATACAAGTTGAATTCAGATGTAGTCTAAATCCATTTTTATCCACACTAAAATTTATAATTTTTTTTTTAATCTATCCAAATTGGAATTGGGGCAGAACCAAATTAACTTAGAGATATTAACTAATTTTGACATCTGAGATTTTATCTGTAGATTTTATGCACCAGCTCATTCTTGTAAATCATGACGTCTCCCAATATAAAGCAATGATGTGACAAAATTGATATAATATTACTGTATCTCTATTATGCCTAATAATTTAACTTCTCTGTCACACTCATTTTTTCTTCCAGTCATTTATGTGCCTTCAGTTTTTCTTTTACCCTCAAAGTTTTAAACCTAAATTAATCATTCATTAACATCTTGAACAAAGCTTCAATTATTAAATTATAGTCAAATTAGTATAAATAAAACAATATTGGAATAAAATATGAACCAATTTTTTTATCTCTCCCCATACTACATTACTTATTTTAAATGTCAAAGATTCCGGTTATGAAAAAAAAAAGTAAATATTGCATGATTTAGACATATCTGTTACTAAATCACTAACATCACATCACAATGATATGTTTTTTTTAGAGTCTTGATTCGATAGCAACACAAGAAAATGTCTAATTTGTCGATATTCTGGTGGTTGTTCATTTGAGACTCAGCTTAACTTTACCCCATTATTTTGTTTTTATTTATACTAAATAACATTAACCACTTCTACACTTTTGTAAAATTACACCATTTTTTTTTTCTTGTTGTTTAACATTTACAACGATCTCTCCAATAGAAAAATTCGCTATATAAATCATTGAGAGAGTTAGTGCAGAGTATCAGTAATGTTTTTCAGATAAATTAAAAAGGTTAATCTGAGAGTAAAGAATTAGGAGAATGTTGTATAATTTCACAAAATTTCAAGAACTATTTGTGTGCCTCAAGGTCAACTCTATTTAGTTTTTGATGTGGTGTTCAAAATACAAGTTATGTTTGTTGAGTTTTTTTTCTTTAATACTTATAAAAGTTATTTCGATATTAAAATCATATAAATTTAAACATTATGTTGTAATTAATGTATAATTTACATTTTAATATCAAACTTTTATTTATTAATTTTATAATATATTTTTGATTGAGATTGATTTAATTATGATTCAAATGTGAATAATTATATTTTAATATTGAGTTAGTTGATTTTTAGGAATGATATATTTTAATTTTATTTAAATCAATTGATTTGATGTATGATCATTCAATCTATTATTTAATTATTTATGTTTAATTATTTATCTTTAAGTAGTGATTGATCTAAGTAGTAATTGATGGAATGACTTAATAACTTAATGTGACTTATAGTAATTAATCGAGTAACTTTAGACCATCCAAATTATACTATATAAATGGTATAAAATAATAATTTAGAGAAACTAAAGCATAGTCATATGATTGTTTCTAGAAAAATGTCTTTTCCATTAAAAAAGCTTATAGAAATTAAAGTGTATTTTAATGTAATTGTGTTAGTTAATTATTGGGCATGGGCCACACACAGCCACCAGTTGAACAGTGTTAACGTTAAAGAATTTAAAAAACTTTGATTGTTTTTGGGTCTATTTAAGGTTTGTGGAAGTCAAGTCAAGCAAAAGATTTGTGCAATGGTGGCAGTATTACGTATACAGACAGTTTTCAATAAATACTCAAATTATTATTTTTTTAAAATCATAAAGTTTCAATTTGACAATGATATGTTACAATTCATAAATTAGAGACCACAAAATAATCTTAATAATAAATGGTAGTAGACATCGTAATCAACCTAGAGTTCCGCTTTAATGGAATCTAATAATTGAATGCTGTGTTTACACCATAAAATATCCTTCAAAAACTCATTTCTCTTTTATTCAATTATAATAATTCCCAAATCAAAATCTTTGATTGTGATCCAAACAGGGCCTTAGTATCTCAAGTATCTCTAATAAAGTCATAATTGAGATTTTCGATGTTAATTAATATTTTTTTTTCAATTAGAGATGTAACTAGACTTGTTCTCACCAAAAGGAAAATATCTTACACCAAAATCTCATATGGCTTGCTAGGCTTGCCATCATATATTATATAAAAAATCTAATTGTATTTAATATATACATTATTCTTATAAAGTCTTACAATTTCACTTAATATTAAATCAATAATGCCCTTTTTCAAAGTATTCTGAAAAATCTACCAAGCAAATTTTAAGAATGGCAATTTTAATAAGAATAATGATATTTAGACAACATTTTTTTTATAACATTTGAATATTGATTACATGTCAATCTGTGATTGATCAAAAATTACTCCACAATAGTGTTTATGATTATTATTATTGATTGTGGAGTAATTTTTTACCAATCACATAGTGACACGTAATCAATGTTCAAATATTGTCAAAAAAATGTTGTCTAAATATCATTATCTTTTAATAATTTTAATTTAATTAGTAGCAGATGTGTTATACTTGTTGGTATTTCATTTGAAGATGAGTGTGTTTATAATTGTTAAAGACTTGAAAATAATAATATTTAGAACCTAATTTACCGATTTAACCTGTTTAAAATTTATAATAAGATGTATTAATTTAAATCGTTTCACTTTTCACAATACTATAAATTTATTTCAATTTATGGTATTGCTTCTTTAGGATTTTGACTCAATGCCTGTTTAGTAAATCAAATTAATTTGATGTGAATTCTTTATGAACAGGATTAACAAATAATTGTTTCTTGATTTAAATTTGAATCTTTTAATTTATGATTCAATAATTGAAATAAAATTAACCTATAATTATGGATTAATTTTACAAATATGTTTCATAAAATTGAATTTTTGTTTTAGATGAAAATAAAATAATGTAAATAAATAGAAATGAATTATCATCAAACTTTTATTTATAAATTTTAAAATGAGTTTTAAATTATTATCAATTTAATTACCACTCAACTAGTAACAATTTTATTTATTATTATCATAATTATTTTTAACATTAATTTTTGTTTAATTTCATTGTTAAGTTGATTAATCAACTCGTTTAAAGTTTTATGATTATAGAATCGTTTGATCTTTTGTTAACCGAATCACAATATAATATGTTATTAAAATTATTCAGACAATTTATGAGTGATTTAAAAAAAATTTAATCACTAAATTATCTACTTTTTGTATCGAAAGTAATATCAAATTATTATATGTTGTGTTTTTCTATGGATAGATGTTTAGTGAGCTCTAAAGCGTTCCACTATATAAAAAAGCACTTGAAGACCTCTATTTTCTTAACTTTTATAATATTTTATTATAAATGTGATATTAGATTTTTTTTATTCCACTAGTATTTATTATAATAGGTTTTGTACTTCATTCCCAACAAAAAAAAATATTGAATATTAAAAGTTTTTATTGTTTTTCTTGTAACCTCATTTGCAACCTTATTGGCCAATAAGCACTCTGTAAGATGTTTCTCCCCTGCCCAAGAATGTACTTTGTGATTAGTTTAATCACTTCCAATAAGACTTTTTTTTAGTCTCTTAGCCAATTTTTTTTTTCTTTTTTGTAAAATTTTATATGTTAGATCACTTCCAATAAACCTCAATTTTTTTTTCAATCATATGTTAAATTTTGTTTTGTTTAAAGGGAGTTAGTATTAAAGATTTCATATTTTAATATTAATTATTTTTATGGATTGGGAGATCCTTTCTATCTCATTCTTTTTATCTTTTATTTATACATTAGTTATTACTAATTCTAGAATTTTTGCTAAACTAGGTTGTATCCATTTTATCTGCATTCTCATACTTTTTTTTCCAAAATATGTCTCATCTAAACAAAGTTTGTTTTAGAAAGATATAAATTTGCATTAAGATATTAAAGAGTAATATAAAATCTTAAAAAAAATATATGTTTAACTGATAATAATGTTTAATAAAAACAAAATTAAACTCAAAGGTACAACATACTATAAGTGTTTTTCTAATATGTTTCCGAATTTATTCTATGGTTGTTTTATATTTATAATCTTTTTATGCATAAATATAACTTGTTATATTATATTAATTTTTCATATATATATATATATATATATATATTTCTATTGATGGTTAGACAGATATTATTCAACTCGATATTTTCACGAAACTAATTAATCACTCTAGTTAGAGGATGGATAATATGTTCATTTCTTTTTCTTTTGTGTGGAATTTGAAAAATATTAAACATGACACTTTTTGTAGTAAAGAGGAAAAAAAAGTGAATGATATCAAATACTGGTCTAATAAACATATTAAAGAATACGGTCCAATAAGATCTATGAAGCATTTTCATGTAGTCTAAACCAATGATTATTTGAGTCATATCTACATATCATAACTAATATTGATAATTTGGTATTATGACCACTGTTTATCATTTTATTATTATAAATTATATTCTTATTATATGATTGATGTAAGTATTATTCTAATTAAAACATAGGCTTATGATCAATGTTGATCGTATAAACAACTACTATTCTTCAAAGAATACTCACTACATAATCATAAAAATACTAAACTCTCTTACTAACTTAAATGTTGAAGAATCTTTTACACATGAATCTCTTACTCCTCAACAAGAAGGAACTCCATTTCCATCAATAGGAACTCTCAAAGCTATTACTAAAATCTTTGTATTTGTTTGCAAATTCATGTTCAAAATTTCTGTAAAATCAATAATTAAATCGTGTATATAAATTTAGTACATTCTAATTAAAATTTTTAACAAATAAACCTCTTTCTTGATGAATAAATTTGAAACATGAAACACTTTATTTAAACATAGTTAAATTTTCTGATTTTTTATGACTTGCTGTGCGCTGGTGACAGGTGGTTTCACTACAAATGAGATTCTAGTGTAATGCATTATTATCATTATTATTTTAAAAAGGAAAACTTTCCAATGTTATAGTGTTAAATAAAAACTTGATCTGAATATGCTGAATTGAATGAATAAGAAAAGATAGAAAGAATGATACATGGTGACGTTAACATGATTAATTAATTTGAAATAATCCCATTATCCACTTTTGGCAGAACAACAGCCTTAATGGCATTATTATAAGACATCAATATTATGATAAATTTTTATAATGCATTGTGGAAATGCCTAAATACCAGTCCTATGAATGGGTCAAATCTAAATCACTGTTACAAATTTTAACATAGGATTGTATTATTAACTTTTATGACATTTTGGTTTTTTATTGTTTGCAATTGTTATTAATGTATTTTATTGTTTAATTATTTAAAAGAATCCAAAAATACAACTTAATATAAAAGTATGATAACAAAAGAAGTAGACCTATGAAGAGGTATTATATATCTCTAACACGTTTGTGCGCATCGCTCTCGTAAAAAGTACATTGGTAGGTTTCTCACCAACCCATTAATTTCTTCATGCATGCTTACTATCTCATGTACAACTTAAGACCATTGACTTCGTATTTTTCATATGCATTAGAGATATAAATTATTACCACACTCATTTCTTGAATGGATATTTGAAAGCATTTAAATTGTGAAATGAAAACAGACATTTTTGGAACTAAACAATGTGACAAGTTGTTTAAAAATTTAATTAACAAAGGAAAATAATATTTAAAAAAAAATTCAAATATTAAAATTTAAAAATTAATGGTGTTGCATTACATTTAAACTTTTAATATATTTAAAAAAAATATAAGTTTAAAATTGATTTTTTAAAACTTAAATTAAAAGATAAAATTAATTTTAATATTTAGGTGGAGTGATTGGATTAATAAATTTTAAAAAATTATTTTAGCATATATTTAAGTTTCAATTAGATTTGACTTTTATTTTGGTTCATTTTAAAGGGATAACATTACCTCCATTTAAATAAAATGAGAGATTTCAATTGAGTCAAAATTTCAAATATACTAAATTGAATATTTGACATAAACATTTATATATAGCATTGATATTGACACATGATATTGATAAGTGACATTTAGATTTTCACATGCATTGGCTATTCCTCAAGTTCTTATCCTAGTGAATCAAAGGATAGTCATCTATAATATCGTTATTTTTGAAGCAAAGTTATGCTCAACTTTGCACCTATATCAAATGAAACAAATTATTTATATTGAAACTATTACCTATGCCATAATCTTCAGGTAAATCAATAATGTAAGTTTTATCATTAATTTTCTTAAGAACTTGAAATGGACCATCTCCTTTAGATAGGAGTTTAGATTTTTTCTTGGAAGGAAACCTTTTATTCCTAAAGTGAACCCATACCAAATCTTCAGGTTCAAATTTTATCTTCTTTCTCTCTTGGGTCAGCCTTAAAAGTCAATCTTTCTATATTCTTTTCTATTTGGACCTTTATATTCTTATGCAGGTTTATGACAAAAACAACTTTGGTAAGACCAACTTTGTTAGTTATAGAGTCAATATTAGGTAACAAATCTAAAGAAGTTAAATAATTAAAGTCATATACTCAAAAGGAGAAAATTGAATAATAAAATGAACTACTTTATCATGAGCAAATTCAACATGAGATATCAACTCCTCCCAAGTTTTCAATTTTTTATTTACAAAACATCTAAGGAGCTGAGTGTTGGAAGTCCCACATCGGCTAGAGATAAGGCCAATTTATAATACATAAGTGAGGTGCAAACTTCACCTTACAAGCCGGTTTTGTGGGATTGAGTTAGACATTAAAACCCACTTTCTAATATGGTATCAAAGCCATGATTAGAGCCTATCCTAGCGAGTTCTAAGTGGCCATTTCTGTTTTCACCCGTTGTCGGGCCGCTATTGGACCACCCAATTTCTACTATCACGCACGAGATGTCTATACCTCGGCGTGAAGGGGGTGTGTTGGAAGTCCCACATCAACTAGAGATAAGGCCAATTTATAATATATAAGTGAGGTGCAAACCTTACCTTACAAGCCGATTTTGTGAGGTTGAGTTAAGTTAAAACTCACTCTTCTAATATTGAGATAAAGTTCTATTTACCACCTCGATTTGTTCATCCATTGACAACAAGTTATAGAAAATAAAAGTTTTGTACCTAAGTTATCCCACAACACTTTCCAAAAATGGATAACGATTTTACGTCTATATCCGACTCAATTCTCCTTGGATTGCCATATAATCTTACCGCTTATTTGAAAAATTGTTATTCCACATGATTAACATCATCACTCTTGTGACACAAAATGAAGTACCTCATTTTTTAGAACCTGTCAACCATAGCAAAAACAAAATTTGTGTCTCCTTTAGACCTTGGAAGACCCAAAGTAGAATACATAAATATATCAATCCAAGAAGAGTTAAGAACGGGTAATAATGACATAAATATCCCATGATCCATAGACTTAGATTTAGCATGCTTACAAGTAAGACATTTATTACAAAGATATTGCACATCATGTTTCATGTGAGATCAAAAGAAAACCTAAATCCCAAAACATAAAATAAAAACCGAAAACATATTTTTAGACACAACAAAATAAAGAAAATTAAAAAAAATAAAGAAAATTAGAAAACTTATAATTTACTAAAGACTATTCTTCAAATGTTTTCGAAGCCATGATCTTCATGTTCTTTAAATTCTCATCTTCATGGTTCTTGGTCCTTGATCTTGTCATAGGTTCTTTGAGTTGTATTGCTTCTTCCTCATGTTCTTCTTGTAATGAATCAAAAGATGATCCTTTTTTTTTATGATGTACAAGTGATATAGGAGTTTAGGTAGATCAACATTAATGTTAGTGTATGTCTTATAATGTATGTAAAACTAAGAAAAAAAGACCCTCTTAATATTTTTTGTCAAACTTTAATCAATTA
This sequence comes from Vigna reflexopilosa, assembly GCA_027742785.1. NCBI lineage: Eukaryota > Viridiplantae > Streptophyta > Magnoliopsida > Fabales > Fabaceae > Vigna > Vigna reflexopilosa. Next base: position 50,532,880 of record CM050914.1, read on the forward strand.
GGTTAATAAAAATTGAAACCTTATTTCATTTATGTATTAATCAATTAAATAAGGACACAATTGATTAAGTAAGCATTTAATCGATTAAGTAGATAACATAATTGATTAATACATACTAGTTTCATTTTCTAGGTTTTCAAAGAACGTTTTAATCAACTAAGTCACTAGTATAATTTATTAATGTTAATAATTACATAGTTTTTCTTTAAATCTTGCATTTCTCTTATTTTATTTTATTTTAACACTTTGATATTCTAAGATCAAGAGAATGATAGTGAGAGAGATCTAAGTGTCCTAAGAATGTAGAAAGCATTTTTATTCAAGAAGATTAAAGATTGAAGGTCTTTTCTCTTTACTATAGGTTTGAATTATAAAAGATATAACTTTCTTAAATTACATAGTTTTGTAATTTCATTCTTTGTGTTGTAATTCACTTTTGCATATAAGGTAATGTTAATCGTGTGAAATATCATCCAATCTTGTGTTTTATGGATAATTTCTTTAAGATTTTGTTTATATCTTGGTTTTAGAAAAACTAGATTTTTAATAGAATTTTTAGCTCAAATCACTAAAAAAACTAGATATAACTTTATAAGGATCGAATCATATAAAAACATGGTGTCTTATTATTTTTCTTTATATAAATCTTTTTTTTTATTTGTAATTGATTTGGACTTTAATAATGATCTCATATAATTTTGTTAATTGATTAAAAAAATTGAAAATTGATTTAAAAAGAAAAAATAAATAAATTTTTTTAATACAACCTAGGGGTCGAAAGGTATTAGCTGTAACAATTTTAACATATTATTGTACAAAAATATTTGATGGACTTTATTGCTTTTTTTAGAAAAAAAAAATTATTTAATTGTTATTTTAGAAAAAAAAAATATATATAACAAAAAGTATAAGGGAATCCAATTTCCGGATTGAATTTCCAGTGGTGAATAAATAAAATGAGACGGTGAAATTTTTTGATCCAATTGTTAATTTGATATTATTTTGTATTTAAACTATAATTTGAATGAAAAGCTAAAATTCTCTGCTGCGGTACTGTAGAGAATCCATCCAAATTATTTCCAAAAGGGAAACTGTCCAAATTCTGTGTATCATAGACATTCTCTATTAACTCAGTTTTAGCCTACTAAACATTTTTCTCAAGTACATAATCTACACATGTTGGTGCAATACCCTGCATGGAAAATGCTTAGCTATTTTCCGACCAACTTGCCCTGAAATATTGAGCAATCCAATTTTCAAATTTAGTGGCTTTTATCCCATTTTCTAAGAAAATTGTGTTAGAAACGGCTCTTCCCAAAATGCGAACATACATGTTTTTTTCAATACCTTAAAAACAACTGTTGAAAATAGTTTGTCAAACAATAAACGGCGGTCTTGTAAACCGTCCATAGCTGGACTGTGGTATTTCTGCTGCCACATGTAACGAGACATACAACATCAAGTTCCTTGTGCTTCTTTAAAATGCACAAAAATCTAATTCAAATATTATAAAAAAAATTGTAATTTTTATGGAAGAATTCCTTGCTTATAACAAATTTTTTTAATAAATCCTTTTTTTTTACCGAATATCATCAATTAATTAATATTAAATAATTATTGGACTTATATAAATAAGTTACTTGGTATGAGAAAAAAGAAAAATATTTTTTAACATTTTTTTTATAATTATTTATGTTATAACTTGTGATTGATTAATTTTAAATATATAAACAGTAACATGTAATTTATTCTCAAAAAATTATTAGAAAAAATTATTAACATATCATGGTCTAAAAAAAATAATTCCAACCTCACAATAATTGTGATTTAGTTTTCTAGTTCCTGTCCCCTATATAATTTATCCGCATAAGTAAAATTAATGTATATATATATATATATAAAGTAACAATAACCTTATTTCAATTTTTTAAAATTTTAAAAATTGTACGAATTTACCACTAATAAAAAAATGAAATAAACTTAATATATATAAAATTAAAATAAACGTTAAATAAATGTTTCAAAATTAAACCTAAAATGAATTATTACTTAAAATCACTCAAAAACTATAATAATTAATAAATATTCAATATAGGTAAGAAAATTAGCTCAAGTATTCAAACATAAAGGAAAGAAATAACAAAATAAAATATAATAAAATAATCATTTTTACATAAAAATTAAAATATAATAAAAGAAATTTTTTGGGTTATCATCTTATAATAATTGATTTGTGCGTGTAAAATGAGTATAAACAAATTAACGGATTTAACTACTCAGTTCGCTTCGCACTTTTTTTTTTTACAAATTGTCTAATATAATCATGTAAAATGTTTATTGATTATATCTTAATTTCCAATTAATCATGTCTATAGAAAAATGTTTTTCTTGGAATAAGGTAAATACACTTTAGTGGTTTTGGAGTTTCTAAGATAATTCAGTTGTCTGTTATTAATGAGAATTGTTTTTAACACTTAACAAAGTATTATTAAACTCTTAATTGTATAAAAGAAATGTTTGGATGTCTTAGATTTAACAAAATCTCTATCTTATTCATATGTAGTCAAGTGTCAAGACAAAGAGATTTTCATAGTATGTTTTAGGGCAGGAAATGTAAAAACTATGGATTTTGTCCGCCCTCGCTAATGTCAACATCAAGAAGAAATACGTTAATTTAAATTTTATAATTTTTTTATATGCACTCCAGAATATTAATAAACATTTCAAGTCATAACATTTGACGTTTATGACTGCAACGATTTGAAAAAGAATTCAAACGCACTGCGTAATTACTTAGATTATTAAGCTTTCTATCAAATAAACGCTAAAAAAAATAAAAATAAAATTACAAGTTTTTCATTGTGAGCAGAATTTGGTTTTGGATTATTTCACTTCAGTATCTTTTACATTCCTCAACAAGAAATCTTTTACTTGCATTATTTTACCATATTCTATTTGCTTATTTCCTAATCATTTCTAGTTGAGTTTCTTATAAGTAGTAAAAAACAATATTTTAATGAATATTTCACAAATATAAATTACTTAAAATTGAGAAAGGTTACTTATTTAAGAAACTCTTTAAAAAAAACATGTTTGTAGGATCTACATTAGAATAGTATTATTTATTTTTACACTTAGTGTATATATAAATTTATTTATTTTTATTTGAGAGCCACACTGAGATAGAAATGAAAAGGAAAGAAGCATAGATGTGATGAGTGATAAAATTGAAAAGGAAAGAAAGACGGAAAGAGTAAATAAACGAGGGTGCAAATCAAATAAAAGAGTATGAAAATATCATAGTTGATTACGAAATGTGTTAAAAGCTTAAGCCTTTAGGGTACAGATCGAAGGATCATTTTTTCCATCTAGAAAACATGTTCGCATGAAAGTCATTTGACATGAAACATGTGATGTGAGTAAGTAGGAAGTTCAGATTGAGACCATTTAGATAGATAACTTCTGGGTCAAAACATGCAAGAAAGCAACTTAAATGTTGCAAAACTGAAAAGTTAAAATTAGTGAAAGTAATTAAGATAAAGTGCATGAAACAAAACAAAAAATCATACAACAATGGAAAGACAGGTAACTTCAATTACAGTTGTAAAATTACGATCTTATGTTGTGGTGTTTGAAATTATTAGGTGTCTAATCATCGCTCTTACAAAGAACGAAAGAGCCATGATTGAGGAAAGTGATCATGATTATTATTACCTTCTCTCTTTTATTTCCTTGTTTCAGAAAACTTCATCGATTATTGTATGATGCCCTATTTGTTATCTTCACACGGCCGATTAATGAACAACGTACGAAAGATTTTCAGTTCACGCGTCATTTTCTCCTCATCGCTTCCTGTGAAGAGAAAAATTGAGTGAACTACACAGAGTTCAGTGGCTGAAAACTCAGTGTAGAAGTTGCATAATGTTATAAACTATACGTGCAAGTTAGGAACAAGGATTTGAAAGCTCCATCAATTTACAAGGATTTACATACATATATTTTCAGAGAGAGATACCTAGCTGTCTTCACTCTTCATGTTACAATTTCTAGCTAGCTAGCTAGCTTGCTAATTCTTTCCTAGTTCTAGCTAAAACAACATGTTAACTAATTACCTAGTTTCATTACCAGCTATATATATATATACTACTTACAACAACAAAAGAACCAGGCCAAAAAGCAATTCATCGCTCCAAGAACACACTATGTCCCTTGAGAATGAATTGAGAAGATCATGATAGTTACATGCAGTTACCACATCGGGTAAAATTTTCATGGTTTGCGAGCTAGAGATTAACTCTCTCGCCTTCTCCAAGAACGAGTTCACTCCATCCCATTGGTGATTTAGCACTTCATCGTTCTTAGGACGCCTAAGAAGGCCGATATAAGTGTCTAAATCATGAACGCAAGAAGGGTTTTGGACGTTGAAGAAGTCAAGCATTAGTTCAACCCCCACATGAGCATAACACGAGCAACTCCGAGGGAACTCGTACCTTCCTCCCAACAAAACCCTAAAATTCTCGTTGAACACCACACCCGGTAGTTTCGTGATGGGGTCGTTCACGTTCGCTATTCTTAGCACCTTCACACCCAACTCCTCGCATCGGTTTTTGAATTCGGAGTTACCGACTCTCGGTCCCCCGAAGGAGAACACAGTCACTGGCACCTCGGTGGTGCTTCTTTTGTTACCTTTTTTTTTGTTCAATCCAAGCTCGGCTATGTCATAGGCGAGCAATATGGCCAAGGCACTCCCCATGCTGTGACCGGCCAAGGATATGCTGAGCTTCTCGTTCTCCCCTCTGTACTTGTTCATCAACCTTGACACCTCCGAGAGAAGCTGTTCCCTGCAACTCTCGAGTCCAAACTTGGAAGAGCTTTCATCAGAGGTGTAAAGAGAGAGAAACCCTGACTCCACCTTCACTTCAGGTTGAGGATTACAAGGATCAAGCATGGCGGGACTCAAGGAACTCATCAGGTTTGAAATCCATTCTTGATTTGTAACAGTTCCTCGAAAAGTTATCAGTATGTCTCTCCGTCCAAGTCTCTTCACTGCTTCATCTGACGACACGGCCACGTAACCAATCCACCGACCAGAGGAGGAGGAAAAAGAAGAAGAGTTGGACATGTTGGGAAGGTTTATGTCGGGTGTGGCGTAGATGTACTTGGTGACTTCATAGCCGGAGTTAGACATTCCCACCTCACTCAACATTCTCTTCTTGCCGTACTTGCAGTTCAAGTAGCGTTTGGAAGTTGGGTCGAGGTCAAAGGCTTTGTAAGAGGCGGTTACAAACTCGCCATAGCGAATGATCTCTTGGCGGAGAAGAGGGTGCAAGGGGTCCAAAAGGTTTTCCCAGTTGTTGCACCCTTGAACCTCTCTCCAAAAATCGGCAAGCGAGGGGCTTGCAGTGTTGTTTGAAACATTATTAACGTTGTTAGTGGCGGTGATTCCTAGGGCGGAACCGGAAATAACGATGGAGTGGTTAAGAGGAGAGAAGTGGTTTTTTCTGGTGGGAAGTGAAACCTGGGCGAAAGGATGAGACTTTGTGGGGCGAAAGGTTTCGGAGAATGTGATGTGGTCGGTGTTGAGTATGGTGGTCGGTGGGTGAGTGACAGAAGCCATAGAAGCAAAGAAGATGAAGAATTTGAAGAGAGAAGGTAAGAGGGTTGTTCGTGGATGAAAGAAGAGACATACAGTGTAGTTTTATATGAAGTGGAGAAGGGAAATTGTGCGTGAAAGGAGACCAGAAAAGCATGTTAGGCGAGGATTTGACCGAGAACTTCAAAATCTTATTTTTCGAATAGTTTTCTTTGTTAATGTGGTCGGTTGGAAATTATGCCACGAGTTGGGTCTGTTTTTTTTTTTTTTTTTTTTTTTGTCTGTGTTGCGGCTGGGTGAGTGGAGTGAAAAACAAGAGAATGCTTTAATTAATGATGAACATGATCAAGTGCACCCTATATTTTTTCCCTTGATTGAGGTTGACTTCAACTCTATATGCCAAAGAAACAGTTTTCATTCCTCTGCCACGAGTGAACAAAAATTATAGAAAATTATTTCTGTAGTAATTCAATGAAACCGATGTTCATTGCAGCTGTAACCATATTCATATTTCATCTATACATCCTTGCTTTTCTTCTACATATTTATTATTTTCTTCTATCTATCTATTACATCGTATTTTACTAAAATATACTTACTCTTTATTTTTCCTTTTTGTAAAATTTTATAAAAACCCACATAAAACTCGACAGAAAAATCGTTTTCCACAGATTTAAAATAAAAATAAAAATTGCGTCAAGTAAATTTGCTGTGTCATCGAATTCTTAATTTTTGGTTTCTCTGATAGTCAATATATTTTGTCATTTGGTTTTACGTGTAAACATATAAGAATATGTAGTTTTTTTTTTCTTTTTTCTTTCATTGGCTTTCGTTCATTTGCATACACTCGTTAAAATGCAAATAAGATAAAATACAAATAAACTTGAAATAGTTTTAAATTATATTTAAAAAATTAGAATAACAATTGTATTTATTTCTTTAACGAGTGTATATAAATATGTGATATTGATGTGGAAGTGAGAATAGCTAGAAAATTAGGTGAAATATTCCTAAATTTTGAATACCATCAAATTTCATTTTCAGCTCGTATACCTATATTTAGTTTTAGGATGCCTGGCACTCTTGTTATCTCTAATGTTCGTTGTATTTGATGGTCCTACGCCCATTCTCTGTACGGTATAAGATATCTTATTTATTATAAGGGGAAGAAGGAAATAAATAAATATTGTTAGTTGTGTTTAATCATTATAAATTTATGTCTTTCTTAATAAGAAAACTGTTATTTATTTTCAGGTGGCAAAGGTTATAGTATACATATTAATTTTCTACTACCAAAGAGTGATTCAAAAATTAATTTTCAGTGGGAAGTTTAGGTTAATTTAATAGGAGCAGGGTTAGGAATTTTTGTTTCTTGCGTACAATAGTCTTTTTTTAATCAATTCTATTGCAGTCTATTTAGGGATAAAATTGCAAAAAGTCAATGTTAGATTGAACTTATTTTCATCAAATATGTTTGCTCAGATGTTATTTTAGAACTGTTTTTTTTATTGACAACAATTTTTAATTAAATAAAATATTTGAGATGCTCCAACCCTTAATATATATATATATATATATATATATATATATATATATATATATATATATATATATATATATATATACACACACATGTATTAAGAGCTAATATTCAAACATCAGTATTTTGAATTACATCCCTATCATAGACTTTACACAATAGCTTAAGGATACAAAAGAAATTTTGATCATATTTTTTTAAGGAGAAAGCTTGCTACTAGAACAATTATAATGATATTTGAAGATTCCAAATATGATTGTTAGTGATATATGTTGTATCAGTTTTTCTATATTTATATGTAATTGGACAACTGAATTTTGAGTTATTAATTTTAAATCTAAAACAACCTTATAAAATTAATTTGTATTGTGCTATTTATAAATTAATAAGTAATTTAATGACGAGTAAATAAACTTTACAAACAATAACCTAAAATGAATTATATTCCATGATTTTATATTAATAAATAAACTTTAAATATAACTCAATTTTATAATGACTACATTATTTTATATATTATAAATTAAAATATATATAATTTAATAGAATGATTTATTTAAATAAGTACAAATAAATTTCTACAATATTAACTCGTCTACATAATAAAACCTTTAAAAAATTTTAAAGTTGTGTCAGTCATTTAAAAAAGAGAAACTATAAAGACTTATGTTTTGTTTGTTTCCGACGACAGAAACACAGCATACTCTTCTTTGCAATGAAAGTTAGATTTTCAATTTTAAAAAACACGTAAAACGAGACAATTTTGTTTTCGCATATGAACGAAGATTTGAGGGAGAAAGTTAAAGTTAATGAAATATAAACGTTATATATTTATAACAAAATAATAATAAAAAATATAAATAATCATCATCAAATCATTTTATCTCAAACCACATTATTTCTTCCTTAATCCAATCAATCTAGAATCTCCACCTTATTTTATCTTAAATCTATTCAAATTCATTTCTTTAAATCTATCTTCAAATCTAAACACAATTAAAGAAAAAGAGAGACATGCATAAGGTAAATAAGTAGTACAGTATTGTGACAGGGAGCAACTTCACTTACAATAATAATACAATTTTCAAAAAATGCATTCCTTTAATAGGGTTGAAAATTAATATCTGAAGAGTGCAATTCACACGACGAGAGTCAAATTTTGTTCAGCTAACAACAAATTCAATAATTTATCTCTTGGCCTGAATTATATCGGATTTAAACTTCTTATCTTGAAGTTTTTATATTTAAAAATTGCCCCGTTATCAAACTGTTCGTAATCTATAAAAGTTACTTAGTGTTCGTGATTAATTATATAAGAATTAAGTTTTTATATTAAATTAAGAATGAACGAGGTTGTTGTTTTATTATCCCAAGATTAAATTTTTATTGTTAACATATTATAGTTAAAAAAGTTGATGAGATATATTTGTAGTGGGGGGGAATGCAAATTGTAAAAAGATGAGGGTGTAGGAGGTGAATAGTGAAGCGCCGACAATTTATTTATGTGGGGCTGAAGAGTTGGGTAATTACATTGTGGGGAGTGGCAGTTGTTGTTTGACGCAGAGTTGATTGAAGGTGTGAGTAATTGTGAAAGTGAGATTGGGTTTGTGAGGAATGGAATGAATGGAATGAAAGTGAGATGGGAACATAGAAAGTGAAGCACACACGTAGAATGGAATGAATGGTCTTTCAACACGTACAATCGCACACCACGCACACTTACCACTTTCTTCACTCGCCATTACTACGTGCTTCTCTCCATGCACATGACACTAATATTTTGATAATTTTTTTTAACAAATTTTTGACAACAGGTGTCATCGTAAAAATATTTAAAATGGATCAATCATAAATTAACATGTATGTATGTGTTATCAAAAAATTGTCAAAAAAAAATTATTAAAAGAACTTTTTTTAACATTTAAATGCTTCACAAGTGTCATCACATTATTATGAATATTCATTTATCTTTCAATCCCAATGATAGAATGATTCGTGTTCATAACCAAAATTATATATATATATATATATATATATATATATATATATATATAACAATGGAATCAGATAATAATATAATAACTCATTAAAATAATATTTTTAATAAACACCAAATTTTATTTACAATGGAATTAGATAATAATATAATAACTAATTAAAATAATATTTTTAATAAACACCAAATTTTATTAAGATAAACTCTAATTCATTATTTTGATATTATATGAAAAAGAAATTTAAATTTAAATACGCTCACACATTTCATGGTTCTTTATTTAGTGTCATCAAATTATTATGAATATTCATATATGATCAATTGTAATGATTTAAAGAGAATGATTGATCGTTTACAATGAAAGATATTGTGAATTGAGTTATATAGTTAAATCAATCATGAAAATATTGTCTGTTTTAGAGTGTTGTTTATTAAGATTTTGTCTTAAAACACGAAAAAAAGAAATATTTTAATCTCAACTTTTACGTAACTGAAACTATTTAATATGGTAGGAACAAATTATATTAATAATAATAAAATATATACATATCAAATAATGAATAAGCTAATAGTAATATGATAACGATTAAACAACATATTAAATTAATATCAAATTTTATTGAGATAAATTCTAATACATAATTGAGATATTATATTAAAAAGTAAATTTTAAATATAATTCAAACTCACAAAATTTATTTATTTTATACCAAATTATAGGTTATAAATTGTCATTATTTTTAATTAATGTGAATTTTTTATTCATTACTAAATTACGTGAAACCGTTCAAAAATAAATATGCAAAAGTGGAGATAATTACACATTAATTTAGCAGCCAGTCCTTAAACTGTGGATAGATAAAGACTACAGGAAAATTATAATATAGATGGTTGATAGAAGAAATATAAGATATGAGTTATACTCTACTTTTATATATATATATATGCTCATAATAAACACTTCCACAGGAAAACATAGTAAGAACGCATGGTATGATAATTTAAGAAAAACATAGCTCTTATAGTTTATAACAACACGTAATGAAGTACAGATGTTGAATTAAATTGCTTGCAAGTTATGTTTAGTTTGACACAAGAGTTAATATATTAATTAGATTCAAAATTAATTCAGGGTAGCAACACCTTGTTTTTTGTGAAAAATTAAGGACATTTTAATTATAATTATAAGCAAGAGATTAGCATCGAAGAGGTTCTATGTTAAAGTAAATCTCATCAAAAAAACCGTTACAGGTACACATTAGAATTCCTTGTAATGTTCTGTAACCGATGTTATCCAAATTCTGTTTTACTTAACTTAAAGGTTACTATTTCTGGTAAGAGTGTTTTGTTTTTTTTAAAAAGTCAACTGGTAGACTTTCCTTATACGATGTTATTTATAAAGTTATTAACAATGTACTCTTTCCAAAGCATGATATTATTCTATTTTATCATAATTTATATATATATATATTTTAATATCTGTTTGAAATATAATAAGATACAATTTATTTTAAAAAAATAAACATGCTGAGTCCATGTGAATCCTATCATTGACCATTTTTCTAATTTTTTAGATTTTCGACAATGCAAATTAAAATTAAGACGTCTTATAAAGTATTAAAAACTCTATCAAACCCTATTAAGCATTGATGTTAAATAATGCTTTGTTAAACTGTCGAACAGGCTGCAAAATTTGTCAATTTTTAATGTGTTTGAAGTTAATGGGCACGAATAAAAATTTGCGTTATAACATTTGATTCAGCGCAGCCATGGAATATTCTCTAAAAAAAATACATGCACAAAACTCACTCATAGATTTTCTCTATTCTTTTAGGAATAATTTATAACATTTATTGTTTCTTCTCAATACGTTTTAATCTTTTTCTTTATTGACATGTTTTGCGTAACACAATTTTATATAACTCCGGTTTATGTGAAATTTGCATTAATAAAAAGTCTACGATGATGTGAGAAAGTTGATGTTAATAGTTATAAGTTAAAGTTGCATTACATTTGAAATAAACTCTAAAATTGTGAAAAATAATTTACTAGCACAAGTGAAAAAACGCTGTATAACGTTACCCCATAGACCTCGGTTATATGGTTTACTGACGTAACACGATGACCGGTGACAATTTTGTAAATAAGTGGGACACATAAACGTCGGGGACAGATATACCCGATGAGTAAAAAACTATAGACGTCGGGGACCTTAAACAGAAACGTGTAAAGGTCTGCCAGGTCGGTGAAGAGTCGAGATATAGACGTCGGGTCAGGACAATGCGACGTTTATAGTCTAGTTTACACGTCGACAGGAGAACCACCGACGTCTAAAGGTCTCAGAGGTTTGTGAACAGTCGCGAGTTAGACGTCGGGTGCCACTCACAGACGTCTCTAACCTGACAGGTAGTTGAGTGTCATTAATGCTCTGCGATATAGACATCGGTGCCTCTCCTAACTGACGTCTATAGCCTGACAGTTAGGTGAAACTGTAATAATTATTTTGCGATCTAGACGTCGGTTACCAGGTAGCTGATGTCTATGTTCAATTAGAGGTCAGGTGTACATAGACCTGACGTCTATAATCGACAGCAATATTAATATTTAAATCATAAAGATGTCAAATTAGTGAGAGGTTCGACGTCTATAACATTATAGACGTCGGGCTCGCACGCGAACCGACGTCTATAGTAACTTAAACTTCAGAACGCGAACCCGCGAGCAGTTACCACTATTCATCGTCTTCTTCGTCGAGCTTTTCTCCGCCGCGACATTATATTGGAGGTTTGTTTTCTCTGTTTTTGACCGTTTAAATTTACTTTTGCTCCGATTGAATTAGTCTTTGATGAAAAATCTTTCATTTGAACCGATTAAAATTAGATTTGGTTACGTTTTGTTGCAATTTCTGGCGTTTTGTTGGGTTGCGTTTTGGACTGTTTTTGGCCTGCTTTTCTGACCTATAATTGGGCATGCACTACTTCATCTGCCTCAATTGGTTATATATAATCTGCTAAAAAGGTTAGTTTGTTTGTTGAAAACTTAATTTGTATGGATATTATTGGCTTTTGTGTATGCATGTTGGCATTAGTGAATTTGCATTTTATTGGCTTTTTTTTGTATGATCTCATATTGACTTTTTAGGTATGCATTTGTTTGCAGATTGTTGACACTGGACGTCTATATAAACGTCTATTGTATCGATGACCGACGTCTATTTACACGTCGGCTATGTACACACTCGATGTCTATATAGACGTCTTTGATTACCTGTCCGATGTATAGTTAATGTCACCCGAATAGACGTCGGTTACATAAGTGACGTTAAAAGCCCAAAATAACCGACGTTAAACAACATTTTTGCACTAGTTTAGTAGTTATATAAGTTAAAAGTAAGCTACGTCAACTTGACACCAATTATAAAAGTGTTTCTTCATTAATGGAAGAACATCCAAATCAATGTAATATATCAATTTTTAGGTTATCAATTCTCTAGTTAGTGTGATTTTATTGTGAGATGGCCTTCCTTTTTTTTCAACACAAAAAAATTTATGATATAAAAAATAATTGGAGTGCTTCAATTTATGTACAATCAAAAAGTTTATATTCATCAACCCTACATTTTTTTTTATATACATCAAGATAAGATTCTCCCTTATTCTCAGCCTACCACTAAGAAAAAAATCGTAATTGTCACCCGATTTTACTAACAAAAACAATTTATCAATAAATTTTAAAACAAGTATTACTAATAAATAATTATAGATAAATTTTAGCGGTTAATAGTTATTCAATGGATAAAACAAAATTATCGGTAGATGAATGTTTTTGTATATATTTTGTGTAGAACTGGGAGATATACCTTTTCATCGTAGTCTTCCGATTCCTGGACTTCTTGCTCCACACACTTCACACATTTAGGCGTTTGCTCAATGAAATTTTCCTCACAACTGAGTATAGAACTTAGTCAAACTTGTGTACCTTTACGACTTAGCTCTTTATTTATAAGTTATTTCATAGACCATAAACTGGTCTAGGTCCACTAAAACGAACTTACCTTTCGGTCTGCAGAAACAATTTCCTTATTTTGCAATCAGTTATCAATATCTTTAATAATTCTTTATCAATTTATTTAACTGTTTATTTTATTCAAGTCATTGGCCCAATCATAACTTAAGTATTGGCCCAACATTACTATCTTGACTGCTGGCCCACCATTTATAATTTAAGTGTTGACCCAACTTTTAACCTATAGACTATTGACTCGAGGAATAGGCCGAATGGTCGTGGATGTTAACCGTTTTAGAATTTATCAACCAACTTATAATTTTGTCATATTTTTTATCAAAAGTTTTATTTTATTTATGAAATTATCGATATATTTTGTTTCCTGATAAAAACTTTTTATAATGTACAGTTTTTCTATATATAGTCAAATATATACATTTCCAAAATAACAACAACATCAAAAAGTATTTCGTTGAATTTCTTTAACTTTTGTCCTTTGTCATGATAAATTATCATATATAGGTCCCCTCAACAAGTGCAAGTTTTTCTGTTTTTCTTTTCTTTTGACAAGCAAGTGCAAGCTTCTTGTCCTCATCTTTACTAAAGTGTAATAATAATCTCCTCACACGTGTTAATGTCAAACACTGATATTATCCATTGGTTAATTAATGTAGAGATTTTAAATCAATTTTTAATCGTTATAGAAAAAAAAAATTGGTGTTTCAAGATTTGTTAAAAATCAATATAACAAATGTTGATTCTATGATAATTAGAACTACACATGTAAAATACCACAAAAAGTTTCGGAATTATAAATTTTAGAATAGATTTTCGATTAACATCGATTTAATTACAATTCAACTGATAATTATTATTTTTTAACTTAAACTAATCATTATTAATCTTAATTTTTGTTTAATGATAAGAATGATTCAATGAATGTTTTGGATTGTATAAATTATTTGGTCTTAGAGAAGCTAGACAGTCATACAATATAAAAATATAAAAGTAGATCTACAATATATCACAGGATAAATGTTAATTAGGTTTATAATTTAAATTTAGTGTAAATGTATCAACATTACAGATTGATATTGATATATGGTAGTGTAAAACAAAAAGGATATCTTAAGTGTTAAGTCTGAAATTTAAAAGATCAGCACTACATTCTAGATAGATATTGGTAAAAAAGTTTTATATATATCTTTATTACAATAGGTATGCAATTAGTGTATCTTCTTCCATTTATGAGATATTCAATATTGGAATATAAACTACTGAATGCTTTAAGAACGTTCAATTCGCTTTTTTTCGCTTTAAGAACATTCAATTCCACCTTTTTCAAGATGTGCTTACTAAAGCATGCAAATAATATAATCTTCCACAATGATACTAAAACGACTCACTCATATCATTCATTGAACTTTGTATTGACTACTAAAATTTTCCAAGTAAAAGAACAAACAGTTATTCCATTCCTCCTATAGTGAAACAAGCCATTAATTAATATTTATAAATTGATGACAAAACGAAAGAAATTCAACATTTTGAATTGAAAGTGATGCATTGATTGTTTGATTTTGGTCCATGTCGAATTGCCAATAACAGAATAATCAGTGTTTTTGATGTCTGTATTAGCAATGATGCGATTGAATTCAATAACCTACTTTTTAGTATGCCGCCCACGATTGCATGCATATCATCCACTTTCTTACTTTACATTTCAACTACATTCATCCTCTTTATAACTTTATACAATTTTAATCAATAATAAATTACTCTTTAAATATCAACAGAATGGTAACTATCATATTCAAAATTAATGATGCAAATCAATGTTAAAAAATCATATTTATTACGTCAAAATGCATTTCTTTAAGCAAAATTACGAACACTGTATATTGTCACTGAACTTTAAATAATAACATTCATCGGAGCTTTTTCGATATACGAAATGCTTAGAATTTGTATATTTATAATATTTATTATTTTATATCATTTTAAAAGCTATAACTTACTAGTAATATAATTTATCAACACGGATTAATACATTAATATCAAATGAGAACAATTTCAGAGTATGGTTTTACGAACTCTTCTAACTTATTCAAAAAGATCTTATTCTTTTTATTTTTAACCTATTTTACAAAATAAGGGTGGTTTTACAATGCTATTTATGGCCTATGGTTAAGCCTACATTGCGAAAACATCTAGAAATGATGCATATACAATGCAACTTCTATTCTAATAACAGTAACGTGAATGTCCTTCATGTACGAAAAATGATTTTTCATTCGTGTGGAAGTATTTCTTAGTTGTGTAGAGTGTATGTGGAAGCATGCCTATTACATAAATCAGTATCTCTATACATGACCATAATGGGAGACGTTTGAACTTTTCAAGCTTTTCTCATAGTTTCGATCGTGTAAATTTCAGACATATAGTAAAGCCTTTTTTTTTTTTTTTCAATATAGTCTATATTGCACCTCTAGCTATGCTTCAAGTTGATCTATGTTTTGATTTATGTTTAGTGCAGGATGGTTGGAAATCTCATATTAATAAAATATAAGATCAATTTATAAATATATAAATGAATTTAAATTTTATATTATAAATTAATTTTTTTTTAAATTAAATTAGATTTAAATTATATTTTCTATTAAAAACCATTGTAAATATTTTTGATTCAAATGTGTTAAGTGGTGTGGTTCAACAAGAATTCATTACTAATTAATATGGATAATTTTTCTATATCTTTTAATAGTCATTAAATGTTTTTTTAATTCATCTCTCTAACCCATATATATTCTTTATTTAAATTACATCAACTACATAGGACCCTAAACCATATAAATACACTTGTATTTATTTAGGAAGGACATACATTAAACTCATACTTGCTATTTTACAAATAAAAACCAAATTACTTAGTGATTTGAGAGTTTTTTTAGATGTATTCTTCTTCACTTTTCAAAATTCAGGAACATACATCAAAATTTCTCAATCCAATAATCTTTTGCCACTTATTTGAAGGTCACATTCTAAATTCCAGTAAGAACAATCACGAAAAAACTCATCTTCTTCTTGAGAGTAAGGTCATTTTCATTATTGATAAGAACCTTTGAAAGGCTTGGTACAAGGTCTATACTTAGGAATGTCGTCGAGGGTGCAAAAAATAAGGATGAATTTATAAGATGATTAAATGACTGGTTTGCCAAGGATTTCTGATAAATGTTTGGATTATCTGTGATAAACCTGAATATGGATATTTATAAATAGATACAGCTTATCACCACAAGAAATGAATGCATAAGTATTAATATTTTTTGAATTATTGAAACCAACATCATAAAATTGAAAACATTATAGGTTAATTATTAATAGTTTTTGTTTGAGTGTGGGTTAGGCAAGTTTAAGTTTAAATTAGTTTGATGTGCACATGTGCTAGGTTGTTGCTGATAACTTTAGTAACAAAAGGTTAGGCATCTAATTTATTTCTAACTACGATCACAGTGTAGTGCTTTTTCCTTTATGTATATATAGAGTTATATTATATTCATCACGTACATTTTTACAACTCATTTCTTTCTCTCTATCTCATATTATTCCTTTGATATACTTTTTGCTAGTACAAATGTAAACAAAATTTGTCGTGTGAATGTGGTTGGTTCTGAGCATGCAAACATTTCCTGATTCTTAACTTTGTTTTTAATAAACAATTCGCACGTGTTGTTCTTATTTAATGATGTTATTATTTAGTTCTTCAACACAACAATTTACAATGAAGAGGGTGACGCATGCAAATAGCCTTTCATCTTCTTTATTCATTTAATGATATTAATCAGTAATAATTATTTGACACACTTAAATTTTTTACATTCATTTGATATTATTTTTACTTATTTTTTACTTTCTTCTTTTTTTAAACAATACAAAAGTTTATACTTTTATGACCCTTTTACCCATATAGTCTGTGTCAAATGAATGTAAAAGTATGTCATAATATCATTACTCTATTAACAGTTACTTTTAAAATTAATTTGATTGACAGAAGATACATGTGTTCCATGTATATGTTTCAAAAATAATAATAATAAATAAAATGAAATATGACATTTTTGTGAGACAAATAAATAGTAATTAAAAGTAAATATAAAATGACATGAACTTCTATACTCATCAAATTAAATTTGTTTTATGCGATTCAATATAAGAGTTACACAATATTTTTACTAAGAAAATTCCTCTTTGGTTGTTTTTGAGGAGGAACAATGATTATTTTTTCTTACTTTTTAAAGTTAATTTTTTACTTTTAAAATTAATTATTTATAGATATATACTTAACATTTTTCATATAAATATATAGTTTTAAACTTATTTGTCAAAGGTGATTGTATAAAGTTGTCGAGAGTTTGAATTTTACTTTTATTTATTTATTCAATTAGTTTTTATTTCTTCATTTTACTTTTTGGTTCCAATCCTTGTTGCCGTTATTTCTTACTATTTTCATTATATTTTTTTAAGTTATCTTTGGCTTATTCTTTTTCTTTTAAATTTTGTTCTTCACTATTATTCATTTAAGTCGAAAACATAGAAATAATATTAATAAATAAAGAGAGACAAAAAATAAAAAATTAAATTGAAAATAAAATTAACTTTAGTATAATTTACGAGAAATTTAAAGATATACATCATCAAATTAAATACCTGTGAAATGGATGCCAAGTAATGTCTAAATACGAGGGGATAAAAGTTCATGTGAAAAAACCATGGAAAGATCCATAATCACCGGTTACAAAAAAAATAAACAAAAAATAAAATGAATAATTATGATTGCGGTTTATCATATTTTAAATTTGGATTAAATTTTTTATCAAAAAATATTTATATTTTATTTAACAATACTTCCGTATTTTACATTTTTTTCACCATTATAATTTAGTTACTTTTACAAATTTAAAATTTTTAATATGCATTTTCTATTTTATGTGCTATAATTTTATAATTCCAAAAAATTGTATTTTTTTTCATAATTTCACTAATTATTCATTATTTTTAAAGACTTTAACATCTTATTTTACTATTTACAAATCAAAAATTGTGTCATGAACTTGTTTACGCTAGTATATATATAACAAAAATATTTTTAAGGAGTTATTTTCTTCCTAAAGACCTCATAAAATAAAGATGGAAAAACCCTATTATCCTTATAATTAGCTAGTTTTCCACTTATATTAAGATATTAATTAAGTATCTTCAAATTGCAATATTTGATCTTATATAAATGGGGAAGCTTCTGAAGCATAATTATAGATAATCTTTATTTCTCACATCGATACTCTTTATTATTAAGTTATTAGGCATTGTAGTGTGAACTTTTACAAGTACACATCCACTACGCTTGATTGCGTAATATTAAAAATTATGATTACATCAACCCTACGTCAAGTTTGTAACAACACCTCATACGATAATATCATCAAAAACCTGAATATTTTTATCCTTTTCTATTAAAATTATAAAATAATTAAAATTAAAACAATTAAATATAACAAAACAGAACGACAAAGATACTTGGTATCATAATAAATACAAATTACATTTATATATATTGATGTTACAATAAATACAAAAAATTTTCTTAATGAGAATTATTTGTTAGACATAAGTTACAATTTTATACATACGCCGTGTATAATATACTCTTTTCATAAGCTAGCTAATAAAATAAAGGTAATATGAATATGTCGCCAATTTTCCTTTGAATTTGTTTATTGATAGCATATCTACAATATACTTTTATCCAACAATTATCAAATGATTTTCAAAGCTGAAGATAATTATCAGGAAAGTGTTAATCCTAAGTTTACGCTAATTAACAAATAAATGTAGTATCGAATTTGAATATAACTCTACGTAGCATTAACTAAGCTGATGTCGATATTCATCACTAACTTTTAAGTTAGCCTTTTAATTAACGTAATTTAATGTTAGTATTTTTATTTTCAAAGATATTTAATCTAATATATATTGATTTGGTTGATGCTAAATAAAATTGGTTTGCAATTTTTATTTAATTTGCGTTAGTCTTGTTGG
Source organism: Vigna reflexopilosa (assembly GCA_027742785.1). Classification (NCBI taxonomy): domain Eukaryota; kingdom Viridiplantae; phylum Streptophyta; class Magnoliopsida; order Fabales; family Fabaceae; genus Vigna; species Vigna reflexopilosa. The sequence goes on from CM050914.1 coordinate 50,552,110, forward strand.
CACTAATGATGGTAATTAAAAAAATGTCCATGCTTCTATGTTAGAAAAATAAAATTTAAATAAAAAATTGAAAAAAGATTTGCAATAAATGAAAAATATGAGTGTGAATGAAATAAATTAGTGTGAATTAAAAATATGAGTAGAAGAAGAGATGAATATGGATAAAAATAAATGTAAATGAAAGAAATAAATATGAAAACATTTATATAAAAGTGAAAAGGAGAAATAACAAAATAAAGAAATTTATCATCTTTAAATTTAGGATTTTATGTTAAAAGTAATTTATGATTTATATTTGTTCTAAGCCATATAATATATAAATTGTATTAGTTGAAAAAATTTAAATAAATATAAATACTAAAAACTTAATATTTTGTGAGTCAACTAAGTTAAAATACTAGCGTGTAACATTAACGAAATTTTATTAGGATAGGTAAGTGACGTTAATCCAATAATAAAACAATTATTTATTTATTAAAAAGAGATTAAAAATAATTTTTCAGTTTTTAATTTTCTTAATAAAAATTAACTTTATTTATTTTTTTAACCAACTCTAATATAATTACAATTTAGTCTATACTAATATTTTGAGTTAATTTTTGGTTTTCTTATACAATCTCTAAATTCCAATATATGAAAACAGTGAGTATCATGCATATTCCCTACTGTTTACGTAATTTTTTGACACATTCCTTGAAGAAAGCCATCAAAGACTTAAAGGTAAGAAGGAAAGAGTCACTTAAGATAAGCATTGAATATATAATTAAAAAGAGTTCATTTAAGATGTAAGCATTGGAATAATTAAAAAGAGAACGTGTTCAACATCCATTTTTTGTACAGTCAATTTTGTATAAAAGTTTGTGTTTACGGAAGACAATACATTATTTCAACGGATAGTATTTATCTATTATTCAATTTATAAAAGAAATTTATTCATTATTTATACTCATTTTAAAAAAAAAAAATCTACGTGTATTTTAAAACTTGTTGGTATTTATTAATATTTGCATATATTTAAAAAATATATTTTATAAAATTTAAAAATAAAAATAAAATAAAATTACAAAAAATATATAAAATATAAATTAATTTTAATTTTGATTAAATTAAATTTAATAAAATATAAATTAAATTTTAATTTTAATTTTTTAATAGATAATAAATACTATCATTTGATACTTAAACGGATAATAAAATATTCACCGTTAATAAACATATGCAAGTACTAATTTTTTTTACCGTACATTTTATCTATCAATATCTACAAATATAAACATTTTTGTCGTGTAATTGATCCTTAATTGTGTCTAAATTTGCTCATTTTAGATGATCTTTTTGTTTGGTTACATACGTAAACATAAAATTATTGGAGAGAATCTTCTGTGTCATCTGGTGGGCGTAATAGCACCAAAAAACCAAAACATCTTTTCTATTAAATAAGATCTCCCTTTCTTCAAACTTTATTATATAGCACTCCATCTACATTTTTCTAATTCTACTCTTAAATATATTTAACCTTTAATAGCATAATAATTATGCTATATTATTCACATTTTATGCTTATGCTATAAGGGCATGCTTCCATAGGTAGGACCTTCCTAGCTTCACCCAACTGCTTAGGCTATTCTTTTTGAGGCTATTCTTCAAACTTTAACATTTTTTTATCATCACTTGGTAACAATATTTAAGATTTTAACTGTCTTTTTATAGTAATTAATGTACACATGTAACAATGTACCAATGTACAATTACTAACTTATGTGTGAAAGAGAACAAGAGTATTTTGACGCCAATAATTGAAACCTTCAATATCTAATTATTATTATTATATGGTCAACACTCTTTTTAATATGAACACCATAACTTGAAGAGAAATATTAAAAACTTAAATTGTATGATTTTATATCAAAAAAATCAATGAAACTATCATTATAAAAAAAAATTATCATATAGTATAAGAAATCAAACTAAGTGGGTCATATGCCTATTCGAAATCCAAACTTTACTATCAAGCATTGCTTTCTATAATTTTGAACTTGCTTAATAATAACTTCATTAGCTACCACAACACTATGCAATAAGCCCTTATCCTAGTGAAAGTTGATTGATTATTATCAATTATATAAGGTAAAACTAGCTTAAGTCTATTGGATAAGATTTTAGCTATCATTTAAAAAATGCAACCCACCAAGGAAATAGGTCTATATTCATGCAGGCCAAATAAGATTATCATTATCATATTGTATTGTAACTAATGCTTTTAAGGATAATTGTGCACAAATTCATATATTTATATTATGATATCTTAAAGAAAGTTCTTAAATATATGTAGGGGCATGACATCCCAATCTTTAAGAATGATAGTCAGTATGAAGTATAAACTCGATGAATACTAGTTTGAAAGTACTGAAATTATCATTCAAGCTAATATAAGTTTAAATACAAATTTATTAGGAAATGAATTTCAAGGCATTGAAAAGGAGAAAATATATATTATCATCATATAATCACATAATAATATATATGATTAGTTTATTAAGATTTATAATTCCATGCATAAAATAACTTAATTTAATTGAATGTTTTTGAGTCAATAATTATATCACGAGTCTAAATTAATAACAACAGTTTAAATATATTTTTCTTTTTTAATTATCTGACATGCCTTTTTAAAGATAAAAATTTAATATTTTAAAACGAACAATTCTTCGAAAATGAAAATAGACTATAAGCATGGTGAAGAAAAAGTAATGAAAGTTTTACGATGGGATGAAGATCAAAAGAAAAGAGGAAGAATGGTGTATATTTGAAACCGATTTAAAGCATTTATTTGAAAAAAGAGAAGAGTGAGCTTCCACGTTTGCCATTAATTTGCTTTATTTAGCTTTTATTGGTTCGTTGGTCGCAAGAAGAAGACGAAGACATCGTATTAAATTGGCCCACGTGACACTAGTTTTCGCGACAACGCACAGTTTAAGTACTTTTGAAATCATAAATTATAGCTACTTCACATCTCATTCTCAATTCTATACTAATTTTCTTCTCATTCACTACACTTCTAAAATCGTCTCAATCCCACAAAAAAGGAAATAAAACTTTAAATACACACACATGGGTGCGTGCCCACCACCATTGTCCTTCAACAAAAATTAATACATATACATACATACATTTATATATATATATATATATATATATATATATATATATATATATATATATTATATTATGTAATATGAAATTAAAAAAGCTAAACCAGTACATAACTTTTTATGTAATTATTTGGGTCCTTAATTATATGGTGCACTCTATTGTTGAAAGCAGCTTTCTCTTGTAAGGCAGCAAAGCATTACTCAGAAAAGTGGATTCTCCATAAAAAAAAATAAAAAATAAGAAAAATATTACTGAAAATGTAATGATATAAGAAGGTGGTGGAGTTGGAAGTGCAAGCTTACGAATTTCTGTCTTTTTCTTCTTCTTTTTCCAGTTGTTTAAGTAAAAACTATAAATGCATGTGAAACAGGAAATGCCAATGTTGACTCAGAAGGATATTAATTATGTTGTGTCTCCTAAAACAGGTACATGATGGGAATCTGAGACAAATAATGAACCTGAGATGTTTAAAACATTAGTGGAGGTTATTCATAATATAACTGTTTTCTGCAATAAACTTCAAGTGTGTCGGATATAAAAAACAAGGATGTTTCATCATAATCAGAACAAATCTTTCGCCAACAATGTAGTGTAGTCAGTTTAAGTGTGAATCACAAAGTTTGATATACATGGAGAAAAAAATCATAAATGATAAGTTGAAAATCTAATATATATATATATATATATATATTGAGTAGTATATAAAAAAATAAGATCGACAAACATTTTCATGTTAAAAATAAGTTTTTATATGGATAACTCATATATTTGTGATTTATATCTTTATTTTTTTTTGGTATAAAAAAAATCTAATAATAGTGTTAGAGCTTACTGTTTTGTTTATTGTAGATCTAATTGTAAGATGAATGAGAGTAAGTTAGGATAAATAGATGAGAGAATCTTATTATAATAGAAATTTATGATGAAACTCAATTCATATCAATAAAAAAAGGAAAAATTTAATTAGTATATAAAAAAAATAAAATTAACTTATATTAAACTTTAAAATTTTATGTTAGAAATAATGTTAAGTATCTCGATTTCCAGATGTTACTTATAATGGTGAAAAAAAATAATGACAAAATAAAAATGTAATGAAGGATGGGACACAATGATGAATGTTTGAGTGATATCTTATAATTTCAACGAGTGATTGATTGATTAGTATGTTATTTTCCTTAAAAAGTGTTACACAATGATATCTTATTTTAAACAACACATTCAGAATGTTAATTATTTACCCTACTCAACATTTATAATAAGGGATGAAAGCAATTATAATGTTATTTCATTAAAAAAAAACATAGGTCCTCTAAATAATTAAAATTGTGAATATTTATTTGGTTTATGATTAAAATTTAATAATCACAAAGAAGAATATTTTTATAAAATATTAGTTGTTTTTCTAAAAAAGCATAATTCATGAAAAATGTAGAATTAATCTTTTTCCATGTTGAAAAATTTATTTTTAAGAAAGTATCATGTTATTCTTATTAAATCATTTAATGTCGCAAATGATTAAAATTTTGATAAGAATGTTGTTTTTTTTTCATAAAACGTATAAACATTTTTAAAAATATTTATGAGCAACTAAAACCATTTTAGCCGTTTGTATTACCAATTTTAGGATTTATGGTTTCCAAAAAATAATGATTCTTTATAATGTCTTCATTACAAATATAAATTAATCTTATAATCATCAGTAATAGTAATAGATGATTTGTGAATTTTTATAAAAACTATCATAAAATTTATATAATGTTAATAGATGAAATTTTAAATGTTCATGTCACGTGACAATAAAATTATGTTATACTAAATCTTTTATGATAAAAAGGCATATTTTATTCTATTTCTTATTTATTATTTTAAACATTTAGTTACTGCAACTATTAACTTACATATTTAATAAATACAAGAAACAAAGTGAAAATAAGGAAAATATATAATAATTAGTTCATACGTTAAGAAATCCTATTTTTAGATTATATTAATACGCATATGTCGGTCCTGAGTCTATAGGTGCTTTTACACCAAACTCATCTATGGAAGTGACGCAAACAAAAAGGTTAACTTTGATATTTTTTATATTTTTTAATTTACTTTTATTATATTAAAATTAAATTTGTGTACATGTAAAATTTGTATCTGTTATCTTAAAAAATTAAAAATATATATTATTGTTTATGTACGGTAAGATATTCGTTAATTTAAACTAAACGTTATTTAAATACTGATAAATCTGTTTATAAATTGTCAGGTAAGTTTATTTATATTTTGTTCTGTTGTTTATATTTTTTTTTGTTATATTTTATTAATCTCAATAAAAAGTTAAATCACAAACGAGCAATCCGACCAATTTAAGTGTCAAAAAGTAGGAAAGTCACGCCATCCAGTATTTCGATCTCTAAATTTTACATGAGACAGTTTATATTTCTTAAAATGATATGTTTACAGAAATTAAAATTTATATACGTAAAATACCTGTGTTTATTATTTTTCCATAAAATGTAGGATCGATTCCCTATACATAGCTTATAAAAATTCAGAAAAAGAGCTTCAAAATAAAGTACATCACTTATATTCTTAAAAACATAATGTTTTCAAAAGAAAAAATTGAATAAATTTATAAAAAAATAATGATGTGATTGTATACATTATTGATGAAAAATAAATAACAATAATAATAAAAGAAAAGAAAAACCGATCCACGAGTATGAAATAGGTAGTCGCATTGAAATATATCCGAAACATTTTCTTGAATAATTTGATTAATTTCGATACGACTTTTAAAAAAAATATTGGTAGTGCAACAAGCCTTCCGTTTCCCATCTTCTGCCACAGTTTCTTCCTGAACTTTCTAACTTTCTTCCTGCATTTTGGTATTTTTTTTATTTTGTTCTTTCTTAATTCTGAAAGTTAAAAATAATATTTAAATTGCACAGAAATTATTTTTTCTTTTTAAAAGTTATTTTTGAATTACATAATTAAAAAATAAATTAAAAATAAGTTTCTTATTATGAATTTGACTTTTAGAACACGTAATTGGCAAGTTATTTTTGACTTACAATTCGATATTATTTCAGAAAAATGACTTTCATATAATTTGAAAGTCAAAATATTACTTCTAAATTATATAATCCCAAAACATAGATGTGTATGACAAAATACCATTATATTCCATGTCATCTACATTTTAACTTACACATTATATATTTTATGATAAATAATTAATTAAACATTATTTACTACGGCTACCCACTCATTAATTAAACATTATTTTAATAAAAGGATACCATGTGTCCTTAATTAATACAAATATTTGGTGTGACCAATACTCAAAAACTCAACCGTATGTTGTAAACACAAGTTTTTCAACTATTCTATCTTTGTTCCGTCTAAGAAGTCATTAGTTATTTAATTAGGTAAAAATGTGATTTTTGTTTAATTATATTATCAAGTTAATATTTTATAATTTGTCCATCTCTTACTCTTTTTGTCGATATTTACCTCTAATTAAGGCAATTCAAAATCATAATCCTTCAAATACTTCATCTATCATCTTTAATGCATGTTGAACTCCTTCTTATCAAAGACGTATTAGCATCATCTTATGTAGAGTTCTCCTATATGTAGAGACAACTCGTATTCTTGTCATCTCTACAATAAACCATTTCCAACATACCTTGTATAGGATTTCTAAACATGATTTTCCTGTCAAACCAAATTAAGTGGATTTCATAAATTAGATACATACCTAGAACATCAGATTTCAAAATTTGTTTCGCCTACCTAACATTATCACTTCCCCAAGATTACCCATCACCATAAATCTGTCTAAATCACCATTCTTAGAATAAAAAAAATTGAACTTGACAGAAGAGATGGATTAAAAAATTGGGCACAAGAGTGGATGAGAGGTGCATCGTGTGCATAGAAAAAGACTTATAATGAACTCAATCTTGTAATTATTCATGTTATTACTCAGTGAAAGTTGTAATAGGAAGTAGATTGTTATTTTAAATATTATGTATAAATTGGAATCTGTCAGCCAATTCTCACACAACGCAAGCCAAAATTCGCAGAGTCAGAAGAAAAAAATTTGCATAGCGCACCAGAGCCTGTGCATTGAGCAAATAACACCCGTTAAAGAAGACAGCAGTTTGAAAATTTGCACAGCGCACACCACTTGTGCGCTGAGCGAATTAAAATAGTTAAGTGGCTTAAAATATGTGATAGAAAAGTCAGAAACCATCTTCTAACACGAAAAAATACGAAAAAGCTCTGGAAAACTGGAGAAAATCATCATAAGACCTTTCAAGACATCAAAACTTCACTTTATGCAAGGAATTGCAGAAAAGAGTACGTTTGAGATGTCTAGGATAGGCTAGATTTTCTGTTCATTGGAATTGGTTGTATGACGATACACTAATGTAAAATTTCTTGTTCAATATATGTTTATGTTCTTTTCTTGACTTGCTTTTGATTATACGGAAGTATAGTTCTCTTCAAAGGTTCTTTTGTACAGGAAAGTATTTTTAGAACCATAAGAAAAGAAACTAAAAGTAACTACGCTAGGAATATCTTCTGTGCATTTGGTATGAACTTCATGCAAAATTATCTGTTGAATTAATTAAGAAATTAATAATTTAATAGATAATTTTAGAACTTAGTTTTAAGGAATTTAATCAAGATACGATCATGAATGCTTGAACAGAGAATGTATGTTGTCCAGGATTTTACTATGTTAGTCAGTGATCTTTTATCATATTTGTCAATCTTAAATTTGTACGTCTTAAATTTGTACGTTGTTAAATTCTATGTCATTTATCCAAATTGAAATCAAATGTTATATTCAGTAATTGATTTTGATAAATAATTTTAATTGAATAATGTGACACAAATTCTCTTGGAAGAACTATACTCTTGACTTAATTCATTGTATAAGGTGCAAGCTCTTTGGGCAAAGGTGGATGAGAATGACTGCGGCGCTGAAGAGAAAGTAAATAAGAAAAGTAAACTAAGATTTTTTATCATAGTCAAAGTCAAAGATCAGTTTGGGGATTTAGAAGATTTTGGGGTGCATGAAGAATACTATGTGGTGCAGGAAGAAGCCCTTTTCTATTCCATACAAGGTCCATACATCTATCTTTTTGGTTCAAAGCTTCCATCTCACCTCTTGCAAGAAAGCCTCATTTTAGAAAGCCCAAATCTTCTTTCATTCGCGGCCAAGATATACAATTCCAAACAACTATGTCAAGATGCTTCAGGTGCAGGTTAATTATTAATATTTAATTATTTTTTCAAATAATATACTTCATTTCACTTCTCTAATTGGCTCAAATTCTATACTTTACCATTTCAAATAATATGTAATTATTTTTTCTTCCCCTTTAATAAATATTAACCACAATCATCTCTGGGTGTGTGCTTCATTCTTGACCTAGACCCTAAATACTGGTAGACAAATTAACTTCGAAAACTTTCAAACTAAATCCTATTTATCTCATTTTTCACTTAGAATGTATTTATATAAATTAAAAAGTTGTTACCAAAAACTTGTAAACACAATCTTTCTATTTAAAGTACTCTAAGAAGAAGCAAAATTTCAAAACATACGCGGCCTATTGCATTCGGCAAAAATACAATCCTTCATATCTTATAATAAACTATAATATTTTGTAATGCTTATCCATACAGGTCAAAAGACAATCTAAAATTTAGAAGCACAAATATGATTTCTCGACACATGTTAGCGTGATCGTTTACTGGAATTTTTTAGTCTGGTGTTTATGTCAGTATAAATATGGTTATTCACATTTTAAAATCTTTTTATGGATGGATAGTCTAAATAGAAAGACTACATTCTTGAAAGCTGAAGATATTAATATCCAATTCATTCCCTATATTTTCATTATTTTACTGGGTGAAGTTTAATTCCACTCAACCAACACAAGTAACCCATCATAAACCTTTAGCTAGCCAACAATGGTTAATCCTTCACTTCGGCCTAACATGAACCACCTTCATATGTTCGGTCCAACAATAGTAACAAGCCTTCATGGTGGTAGAACTTGCAGCATAACTAGCTTGTATTCATGTTTACATTAAAAGTTAAAACAAAATCTAAGGCCACGAGCCTAGAAGCAACAAAATATGGCTACCAAGTACAACTTTTTTACATAATTACATGCTGCATACATCTCAGTAAACTAATCAATCATGTTGCCATATGTGACAATCAAGGCGCTGCAACACAGTAGAAACAGATATTAAGCACTATCCAAATGAGCATATATGTTTGTAGCAAAGTTATTCATGCCATATAGATACGAGGTAAAATAAGTACTTAGAATGTCCCAGAGCAAGAATGTCAATATGCATTCTGTTTTTAGTACTACTAAGATTATAAATATTTGTTTTTACGGGGTTTTCCCATCTTTAGGATGTGGGACTTGTCATGGCTCCCCTCGTCACAGTCTTGCTTATCAAGTGTCAACCCTTGTGGGTAGCCAATACGAGACTGGCAATCAGGGCCGAAAAATTATTAACACCAGAATCATTCACTGCAATTGAATACTTATCAACCTAGGTTGGCAGTACATAGTGGCCATACCAAAAATGCTACGGCCCTTTAACAAAGTGGGATGTCCACTATTCCAAATTTTAATACATAGTTCAATAATTTGTAAACGTTGATTTTTGAACTCCGTTTCTCCTTGACCACATTGTTGGCATCACCGTTAATGGGGATTAATGTGATACATTTTCAGAAACAGAGGTCTTTTAAAATGAAGGATTAAGAATGTACCTATTCATGCTTAGAGACTAAAAAGATGTTTAATCCCGAGAAAAACTGATAGAAGTCACGGAAACAAACAAAATTAAAGAGACATATTGATATTCCAAATAAAAGATATCTTAAACATTCAACAAAAAGTGAGGGTGGATGTTACTCAGAGAAAAGACAAGAGGAGGTCGAGGTTCAATCAAAGGTGCGATTCAAAGTTCGAAGTAGAGAAAACAGTATGTTGGACGTGTAGGGAAATATTGTTGATGAGATGTATTGGTGTTGATAGCAAAAAAATATACAAGGGTTCCACTTCCTTGCTGCCCATGGGTCCGAAATTCATGTTTCATATCGTCCTCACCACTCCTTCATTTCCTTTACCATGTTAGTCATGAACTCTACTTCACATTCCACATGCCATGTGAGCAGGTTACAAACCTTATTCTTACAATCAGCTATATATATCACTAAGTTTCTCTCTGCATTGAATTAAATCAAATTAAAAAGATTGTGAACTGATAGGCACGCTTAGAGGACCAATACCATCCTATCTTCATTTGAATTAGTAGTTAGAAGCCCCCATAAAATTATAATATCTGTACTTAATCAAATTAACAGATTTTTCAGACAAATATAGTAATACTACCATGGAATCTTGATCATGAATTTTAATAGGGAAACTTACGAGATATAAACTGTATAATCCATCCAACAACAGGAATATGATAGAGGAACAATTTGATAGAAGACCAAAAACCACTGCAACCAAAAGCATCAATGTTACGTGTAGAATAAGTTTTGTAATCATGTAAAGTTCAAGAAGGATGTCAATGTCATGAACTAACCTGAAGAGAAAAAAACAACCGTATATTTGAAGTATTATACCAACTATTGGCCACCTCACAAAAATGAAAAAGAGACCCAAAAGAAATGATGCAGTTCCCTGAAAAAAAAGGCAAAGAAAAATAGTTATTACCATTTATAGTGTTTCCTAATTCATTTATAGAGAATTTGGAAATTTCACATCAAGGTGGAGAAAACCTACAGAACTAAGGTTAATATATGATGCAGTAGTGCAAGAACAAAGGATGACAGATACATCAGACAAGCATCAATTCAAAAGCATATGTTGGGCTTAATGTTTCATCACAGAAAGAGATGAGGGAAGTCCAAAGCAAATAGTTCTTTAATTCATCGGTGTCAGTACTTGAATTAAAACAGATACTGACCCAAACCTCACAGAATGGTGATTTTAGTAAGAATTATATTGGTTTCTAAAGACAACTGGAACTGGGAAACAATCTCTGACAGGCAAGTGGACAAGCAGGAACTAACTGCGGAAAAATTCCATTTCTTTGTTCCAAACTATCCTTGTCCACAAACAGAAGGCAAAACAATATGTTGCAAATCAACTATGAACAGGCTCTCAATCATTAAGGCATCAGAAAAAGTCGAAATTTTAAGGATTCATTGTCCCAGAAATAAATGGGTTATTTCATAGATCACAACTAGCACACTTTACAGTGCAGTAAAAAAAGTTCTGAACATGATTTTGAATTCGACAACCGTATTTTCCATTGTACAGTACACAAATATTGTTTGGAAATAAGAGTGGTTGGGCGAGAAATTTATGCAACTATCAAACAGATAAATGTATTGGTGAAAGACAAATAAGAGAAGACAACCTGAAGACGCTTCTTGTCCTTTGAAAATAAGCAACTATTCGTTACCACTAAATACCAGACTATCACTCACACTTATATGATAGGCAAAGCAATCTATCTCGTTTAGCAGACCCACAATTAAATTTCAAGTTTAGGAATGATAAATAAATATGTCCTTTGATCTAAAGAAAACAGCTCAAAAGCCAAGAAGCAGCTATGTCCCTGGCGCATAACACTAAAAACAACTGTGTAACATGTGAGTGACATTCTAGTACTGTACAAATGTCCACTGATGATTATGACGAGAAAAGGAGAGAAGAGTGCCTTATAGTTCGCTCTATTAGTGAAAAGTGCCCACGTAGAACGCCAACCAAGCAAAATGGCCACCCCTGCTAAGGAAAATATCTGATTCCACAAAACAGATGCCAAAACCAAAATTAGGGAAATACCAACCTCTATTCGAAAGGAAAAGATTACAGAAATTTAGATTGTAAAAGTAAGCCTCACATTTCCCAGAGCAAGCAAACCACGGTCAAAGAAGAGAACTATGCCAAGAAATGTAAAGAAAATGCCGAAACCAATTAGGCCTATACCAGCCTCTGCGAGAACATGAAAAATTCCATTGTCAAAACACACGCAGTATGAGTCATGTCGTGTTCAGAAAATTGAATTACAATAAATTACACACACAACGTGCATTGCAATGCTTCTTACTCTTCATCTCAGTTAACTCGTACGCCATAATTGATTAGAAAAGCAACACCAGATGAACAAACCTTCATAAGAAAAAATTGAAAGTAATCAGATCATGAATTAAGATACACTCGCCCTAACCCTGATTTCTAGCGAGACCTTTTAAGACCAGAAATGCAAGAAATAACTTCAAAGATTATCTATTACACTAAAAATAACACTACAAATTCACCTCTAACAATATACGAGTTGAAGCAGAAAAAGAAAGAAACTCCTCGCTGCTGCCTTATGAGAATCGAGATTGTGAGAGAGAGGCAATACATGGGCTTCAAACTTTTGGGCTGTGTGTTCAAGCCCAAAGAATCTCTACTAAGCCCAGCAGTCTTAAGAAAACAATAACACTGATTAAAAGAAATTGGTGTCATTTCAGAATATGGTTTTAAATATTAATGAAATTCATATATAATTTAAAGTTGCTGGAAAGAATTTTCAATTGAGGAAAGTTGATATATATTGTATAAAGAAAATAATTATCGAAATTGATTTGCCTTCTGTAAATTGAAACTAGTTGAAATAAATTCTGGAATATAAAACTTTTGAATTTTTTGCTTATTAAACTTGAAATAAAAAATATTCAAAGATTGTTACTCTAACTTTACACATAAATTGTCATTGTATACACATTTCAGTCCATAATTTGATCATCTTTTTTTATTATTGTTTCAATTGCATCTTTACTATAAGTTGCTACTATAGTTAGTTTGCTAACATGTTTGCTCTATTTAAATAAAAGTCAACAAGTGACAACTAATATTGGACAACACATATTAAGATAGCCATCATCTAACTTGCAGCACAGAATGAGTCCAATAAAACAATTGAATAAGAATATCTTCTAATATCAGTTAAGTAATTTTTTTGTCTGAAATTTTTAAGGGAACAAACATAGAAAAAATATGAACTCCAATCACTTGCAAAATATATATTTTTTTTTAAAGTACATTATCACTTTTGAAAAGTATATCTAAATAATCTATAATTTATGACTTTTATGCACGCGAGATATTTGATATCAATTTTATCTTTTACATTTCTAACTATAAGAAACAAAACATGTTGAGTCCAAATGAGTTCAACCAAACTTAAATGATGTTGGGTTTGCATTGAGTCAAGTGGGTATAAGTTCAAGTCGAACTAAGTCAATTAGAATCTATGTTTAATCATGTTGACAAGTATGTGTTTGGGTGAGTTTGATGGGATCCAAATTCAGTAATGTTGGATAAGTTTTAAGTTGGGTCAAGCCATAAAGTGTCCAAGTTGGGTTGAGTAAGAAGTGTTTTGTTGGCTGCAAAATCAACGGCAAGTGTACCAATCGCAACATAACAAATGATAGATATCAGTCTTTCCCAAGAGACTTGTGCAACACTTAACAACTCTTGCACTCTAACTCAATTAGACCACAAAGTTCAAAAACCACAATCAACTCTTTTTTGTATTTTCATACAATTGGTGTGCAAGGAAATGTAACATAGACTTTTTACAATTTGTTAAGACTATAGTTCATCCACTCCACTCTCATACCTTGACAAACATCTCAATTCCATATTCATATCAAAATCAACTCATAAAGATACTCAAATCCTATCTCTAAAGCCCTTGAGCCTATGATAACTCATCAAGCTCCAATCCTTTGAATCCCTAATAAGAAACCATGATTAAGTTAAGAATTCCAAGATTACCAATGAATCAAGTTTTATTCCTAGATACAGGCATCTATTAGGCATTCAATTTCATGTATAGATTCTAAATATATTTTCAACACCTCAAGAATCACAAATCAAGCATGAGAACAATCCACATCAAGCATTAAGCATGGAAATTGAATACTAACATGAATTGGAAAAATATATATCATTAATAGCACACAATTACATAAGAGTTTCATGCTTTACTACTAATCTCAACAAATCAAAAATAGCATTCCATGGTGAAGAACTTAGGATTCTACAAATTGAAGAGATGGTGAAGAAATGAAAACTAAAAAGAATATGCAAGCCTCTCTCAAGGTTCTTGGCAGCTGCTTCATGTTCCAATTGCATCTCCCATTCGCCTCAACACCTTTAATCTGCAACTCATCTTCCTCTTCAATCCCAAAAAGGAGAAAACCACCATGGATGAAGGAGAAAACCCAAGGATGAGAGGGAAAGCTTCCCAACACTCTAAACAGCCTCCAATAGCCTCTCCTAAGCACCTTAGGTGATTATATTTGTGTAAGAATGAGGAATATCCAAAATTGTCACAAAAACATGATTAAATACATACTTTCGTGTATAATGGCTAACAAACTTGCCCAGAGGCTTCATTCTTGCACAACGAGGCCCAAAAATTAATGTTCCCTAACTTGTAACTCACTGAACGATGCCATTCTTTAGCCCAATGAATCGAACACTGCATATTTAGGATATCAAACTCGCCCAATGAGTCAACCTAACGTCCAATGGTGATTTTCTGGTTGTCCAAGGGTGGTCCATGACAATATAACTATATAGGTGACTCTTTTATTCATTTGTAGCCCTGGATGCGATTCTAAAGCCCCTGAAGTGGGTATTTGTCTAAAAAACACTATTTATTATCCAATCATGCTTTCTTGAGTTTGAACTTGTTTTTCTCTACCAGAATTGCTACCTATTTCCTTATCTCACATGCTTAAAGAGAAATAAGAGGTAAAACAAACATATATTAACTAAAACACAATAAAAACATAAAAGCACACTAAGGGCGTGTTCACTTGGGGGTGATTGGGAGAGAGTGATTGAGTGGATTTGAGGGTAACTTTTTTTGTGTTTATTTGAGTGGATTTAAAGGTAATTGAGAGTGAATTTAGAGGTAAAGTTTGTGAGAATTAGTGTAGGATTTGATTGATATGACAGTTAAACAAAATTTGTTTAATCGATAGAAAATAAAGATTACCAAAATGCCCCTAGGTATTAAAGTAATCTAAAATGATATTTGTTAATGTTATATTTAATTGTAAAAATGTTTATTAAGAGTAAAAAATTTAGAATAATTATTAAAAATAATTTTTAAAATTTAATTAAATTATAATTGAGTAAAATGATTTTTTTTAAATGTAGTATTTGTTCCTTCTAGAAATAGTATTCAAAATATAATTTAAAAAACAGCTTTTTAAAATCAGACAAAACCCAAATCATCTAAATTATCCAATATAACCACAAAAGCTCAAAAACTTAAATATAAGTTGTTCCCTGAACACACTAGAATAGATGAAAATCATCTGTCGTCTATTTCCATTTTGAAACACCAATAATTTTCGAATTTAATAAAAAAAGTTTTTCAAACAAAAAAGCATCACAAACAAATCCCAAATCTCAATTCACCACCACAACCTTTGGATAAGAACAGTACAGACATGAAAACCACTACAAAAAAATCAGTTTTTCAAGCAAAACCCAAATCATTTCAAATCTAAATGAAGCAACAAAATTTGAAAAAGCTCAAAATTTTCGATCACATACCAGTACCCTTCTCGATCCAAGGCGAGATAAGAAAAGTGGGCACCCTCACCCCCAACCTATCAAACCCAAAGTAATAGGGTAGAGGTCCAATGATCCCATCAGGGTTGGGCACACCCTTCACCGGCGTAGCCACATGATCGTAAAACCCTTCATGCTCATCATATGTAATCAACACTACCATCTCCTTCCACTGAGGACTCTTCCTCAAAATCTCATACACCTCCTTAACAAACATCTGCCCCTCCGCCACGTCATGCGAGGGATGGTCGTCGTTGGCCCGCAAAACCTCCACGTCGAAGTACCTCTGTTCCACCACCACATAGTTCGGGAGATTCCCTTCTGGGTGTGCTTCTTGAACTTGAGGGTGTAGTCATGGAACTTCACTGCGTTCTTGATCTTGCAGAGGCTCTTGAAGAAGAGTGTGGCAGGGATGTTCTAGTAGTAGATGCCGAATACGCTCCCAAGCAACGAACCTCGTAACCGAATATGCGTTGTGCTACTGAATACAATTTGTGTAACCAAATAGGCACAAGGTAACCGAATACGTTGTGCATTGCTTTTCTTCACAGCCTTGTAACCAGATACGCCACCTTCGATCCGAATACACAACATTCTTCGTCTTCTCCGCCTTCGCACAATCATCGTCTTCATCAACCACTGTCTTCTTCATCTCCTACACCAATGCAGCATATGTTCTTCATTCACGTCTATGGCCTGCAACGTACAATATATAACATATTAAACATGTAACAGGACGTCGTGTAAATTTGAAATCGTTGATGGGCAAATGAGACATTTCAACTACAATCCCTCCAAATCGTCTCAAGATAGCGGGTGACGAAAAAGGAGGACATCCCGCAATTAAATTGCTTTCCTTCCGCATAATTCATTTGATGTGAACACGACTTTCTCTGCTTTTCATCGCTCGCAGTTCATCGTGAACAGGACAATTGTCGCAAGTGAACACAGTCTAAACTTTAGGACAAAACAAAGTAAAAATTATGAAATAGTTTATTTATTTATGAAAATATTCATGAAAAAACACTAAAATAAAGTGTTATCATGTCCTAGGTTAGACTTACCCAATAAAGTCCAAGTCAATTTAATCCAAGTGAAATGAAATAAGTTATGTTAAATTGGGTTAAATTGAATTAAGTTAGGTTGGTTCAATTAGATTAAGTTTATAGCTTTATGTCAAAATGATTATACCAATATCAAATAAGACAAATCAAGTCAAACTTATTATAATGAGATTATTGAACTCACTTAAATTGAATCAACATGTTAAGTTGAAATTATTTAAAGTTAAGTTAAATTAATTTTACATTGAATTATATTAAATCACATATCAACTTTAACTCGCCAAATTAAGACTATTCAAATTTCATCAGATAAAAAACTACAGATATAAAATTTTAAATTCGATTTATTTCATTAAATCTTAATTTTGAAAAATCTAATTCGTAATCATCCCACAAGTGGATGGATACCAAGAACATTTCAAGAAACATAAGAATGAATTAAACACCGTTTGAATGCTCATTCTCGAACTAGCCGTTGTGTGCTCATTCTCCTCTCGTTAGTGCAATAAATATTTTTTCAGTCCTGTCTCCAATCAGTAGCAATATGCTATCCGATCACACATTTTAAAACTTGTATCAAACACTTAAAATATTAAAACTTGTCCAATTTTTTCTATGATTTCCCTGTTCATCCCTACCTTTCCTCCCCGTTCCTCGCTAATCACGTGCTATATAAAATGTTTGTCGTTTTATTAGAATTTTTCGAAAAGATCAACTCAATGATTATACACTAGAATATGATCATCACAGCCTACCGTGCACATGAATAAAAATTACCTTAATCGTAATAAATTAATATAACTGGGCGTGTTTTGATCGGCAGAAAAATTACAACTCTTAAAAAATAATTATCTGAGAAAAATTATTTAACCAAATGCTTGCTGAAGTTTCTCATAATTTACTGCTACATTCTAACATGAGGAATAATGTAACAAAAAGACAAAGACAACCCTAGAGTACTACTTAAGTTTTTTCTTGGAAGTATACATGGAATATTTGTTATCCAAGCAAGAAATTAATAGGCGCAAGATGCATGCATGGAGCACGCATATGTTTACTATACAAAACAAAAATCATACCATAATACTAAGTGGATATTTATCCTTTTAATTACATGCTTATTTCGGATGTTTATTTGTTTAATTTTTCTTCATTTGTAAGAAACACAACGGATTAAAATTTGGTAATAACTCGTGATCTCCACCACATTTAAATAAAAAATTTATGACCCAAATGAAGATTTTAATTAAATTATCAAACCTCAAAAATCCATTTTTACAGAATCCAAAAATAGATGTTTTGAGTAATTTACTTAGGTCAAAAGATTGGTAATTGGAACGAGCTATCATGTGGCTAAAAGAGTGTAGGAATTAACAAGTGATCATAATTGAAAGACGAAAAATCACCATGCTTCCTTTCGAAGAGATTGACGATGAAAATATGGTATATATATATATATATATATATATATATATATATAATTAGCAGAGATTTGAATTAGCACGAGATTAGACTTTGATTTTCAGCTGCATGGTATGGATAAGCTTAAGACCTAAACAATATAATTAACGTGATTTCCGTGATTTTTTTCACTGGTTAATTAATTATAGAACGTCTAGTGCTAAGCAATCTCCAAAAGTGTTATGTAAAACATTGCTTCAAAACGCAAATAAGTGAAGCCAGCTTGAATTTTGGAGCACCCAATTTGGATTTTCCGTGTTAACTCTAAATTATTGAGAGTTTAATTTGCTTGATAATAATTAATTTTATTCTAACCAAATGGTTAATTAAGTATGTACGGGAAGTTGAAGCGAGTGATAAATTATTAAGTATGTATTTCAAAATTAGATCGTGAAAACGAGATGGAGGTGTAGAGTGTAGTTTATAATGAAGAGTATTCTCAATTATGTGTGATTAATGAGAAGATGCACATGGAGTTTAGCATAATTGGTGGTGTTGAAATATGAACATCTCTACATGGAAATTCAACGTAGGCAGCCAAACGATACTCAATTATTAATCTAATTGATGATTTATTACTTTTGTCCCACACGATTAGATCATGACCACTATTTTTTTCTATTTTTTTCAGTGCATGTATATTCTCTTTTTGATATGTAATTTTACCATCGTATCACTATAAATTTAAAACATATTTTCTAATTTTTGCTCAAGAAGTACATATATATATATATATATATATATATATATATAATTCTTCAAATTTTACCATTTTCCATAAATTCTAACCAAAATTAGAAAAAATGTCAAACTCTTTGGTGGTGACTTTATATATCAACCAGTCTGGCATGAGGTAATATATGCATCTCTTGATATTGTAATGCTAAATTAAATCTGAAATGAGTAATGAAATTCAACGCTGTAGACGATGAAACGAAACTGTCCTCACAAAATTTTAAATTGTTGAATTTTGATGAAATTTTTATATTATTTATTTCACTCTACAAAATATTCTAGTCAATACAATAATTGTCTTGATTCATGTCCAACTTTTAGCTTCTTCTTTTCTTGATATTTTCACCTTTTTAAATGTCAAATTAGTTCTTTCTATTACAGTCTACAAATACCAGAAAATCATTATATAAGAGACATTTTCAAAACCCATACATCATTTTTCTCTGAAAACGTACAATTTCACATTAATTTTTATGCACTTTACTTCAGTATATCAGGAAATCATGACGAACAGAAATTTAAAATATCATAAATATATATCGTAACACAATGAATGACTTTGCAATGATTAGGATAAAATTAGATACTATTATGAAGTTTGCCTAACGAACTTATTGCACTGTTTTCCTATAGTTAGTGACTTAGGAGTGTTTAAGAAATATTAGTCGTATATATATCTCGCACTAAATTATTTAGTGTAGCTACTGACTTTAGATTAATGGATTATTCAGTGTTCATAATTGCAATAACCTTTTACCAGTATACCTAAACCTGAGAATTATGCAAAAATGTAGGTAAATCGAATGGTCCTCTGAATAACTTTAACATAATTACCTCCTCCTAAAGCTAAAATCTTTCTTTGACTTTATCTAATTTTATCATATAATATATATAGAGATCCTGTATATACATATTATTATAAGCATAAAAAAGGAGTTATGAACGACACCCCATCCACTTTTTTGCCACTATCACATTATTCTTCTGACATATAATATTTAATTATGGAGTTGAATTAAAAAAAAAGAAAGAAAAAAGAAATCCAAATTAAATATATTGTTTATTTATTTTTCCAACAAGCCCCACAAATTCGATTAAACATCTACACTTAAGTTTAGAGACGTAATATTACACGCCATTGACTGCAATTAAGAACAAAAGAAAGAGGATAAGAAAAGCAATAACATGGTTCTTAATTACAACATGCATGGTACAATGGTAGCTAAAAGCACATGGGGACATATGCCAATTTGAATTCTAACTCACTTAAAGTAAGTCTTATGTATGATTTAGGATAATTAATGTATAAAACAATTATTATTTCATTCACGCATTTTTTCTTCCCGTTATAATCAAAACAGGGTAAAAATAGTCTGTTCTGGTTAACGCTGCTTAATCATACAATGTAGATTTAGTTTTAGTAAAAGAATATTTGTTTAATAATAATCCGTGCAAGTGCAACACTGGAGATATATATAATAATTTCATAAGGGTATCACATGCATTAGAATATCTAATAAAAATTATATTATATAAAACTGTTTATTATTTTATTAGATGAATATACATTCTAACTTCCATTAATTCCGTGTGCATATACGTTTCATTTTTGAAAAATGTTGCGTCCCTTTTTCTACAAAGCCGGCACTCAATTATCAAGTACTGTATTTATATCGTGTAAATAAAACTATTTAAATCTTACTGCTAATTAGATACATATATAGCCATTGATTGATTTTCTCAAAGTTAATAATATCATTCCTATGTTGTAATTTTTATACTTTTATCTTCGTGTAGCCCCGCAATTAGCAACACATGTACATTATTATCCAAGGTTGTTAGGGGTTGCTGCCTGCAATATCTTCAACAAATCAAATGATCACGATACCGTATTAACTTTATTACGTTCCCTCTAAACAAAAAGCAATAGAAAACAAGAAGAAAAGAAAAGGAAAAAGATGAAAAAAGCATTTTGAATTTTCTGAGTCAAGAGAGGCAACTGAGTAGCTAGGAGAAAAGATAAGACAGTAGCATTATTTGGGAGGCTTTTTGCTTATATTGTATAGAGTAGATCAAAAGGGTGATTTAATAGTTAAATGAGTCGTTGGAGTTTCAATTTTTTAAAAACGAGTTAGTTGAAATGGAGCCATATGGAGAAAAATAAGAAAATTGAATTAAGATATTGTTCTTAAAAAGTCACAAGGCCAGCTGGGGAAGCTTCATTTAAGCATTAAAATTATAAGACGGTCTCAACATTGTATGAGACATTTCAGTATAAATATGCATTTGATGTAGCTTTCTTAATCATCACTGAATCATCAAGGATCATCATATCTTACCATAAACATTGGTTGGAGGCTACTCCTTCTACTCATGACCGCCGGTAGCTACGGCCCTACTAAGGGTCGACTTAGGCCTCAAATGGCCATTGCATTGGCCATTGTCCTTGTTTCCTTCAATGTAGCATCCGTGGCTGCTGATGCTTACACCCATTCACCACCTCCGCCGCCACCATATGTCTACAGCTCTCCACCGCCTCCTTCCCCGTCACCTCCACCTTCTTATGAGCACAAGGATCCACATTATCAATACAAGTCTCCTCCACCACCTTCTCCCTCACCTCCACCACCATACTACTACAAGTCTCCTCCACCACCTTCCCCATCTCCTCCACCACCATACTACTACAAGTCTCCTCCTCCACCTTCTCCTTCACCTCCACCTCCTTACTACTACAAATCTCCCCCTCCCCCAGACCCATCCCCTCCACCCCCATACTACTACAAGTCTCCTCCACCACCCTCTCCCTCTCCTCCACCTCCTTACTACTATAAATCTCCCCCACCACCATCTCCCTCACCCCCACCACCTTACTACTACAAGTCACCACCACCACCATATGAACACAAGGATCCGCATTACCAATACAAGTCTCCCCCTCCACCTCCTTATTACTACAAATCTCCTCCTCCACCCTCTCCTTCACCTCCACCACCTTACTACTACAAATCCCCACCACCACCTTCACCGTCGCCACCCCCACCGTACTACTACAAGTCTCCTCCCCCACCTAAAAAGTCTCCACCCTATGATCCTTACTACTACAAGTCTCCACCACCTCCTTCACCTTCACCACCCCCACCATACTACTACAAGTCTCCTCCCCCACCTGAAAAGTCACCACCCCATGATCCTTACTACTACAAGTCTCCTCCACCACCTTACTATTATAAATCTCCTCCTCCTCCATCTCCCTCACCTCCTCCACCATACTACTACAAGTCTCCTCCACCTCCTTCACCATACCCTCCACACGTGCCTTACTACTACAAATCTCCTCCTCCACCGTCTCCTAAGCCTTACTACTACAAATCTCCACCTCCACCATCTCCTAAGCCTTACTACTACAACTCTCCTCCTCCACCGGTTGCATATCCTCACCCTCACCCGTATCACCACTCATTGATCGTTAAAGTTGTCGGTAAAGTCTACTGTTACAGATGTTATGATTGGAAATACCCTCAGAAATCGCACAACAAGAAACACCTCGAAGGTGCAAACATTACTTTTATATCATTAGTATTAACTTATTCTGAGACTTTGACAATAGCAATATTTATATTATTTTCTACTCAAACGTGTCATTGTTTGGAAATATTTAACTGCATTTTTTAAAAATATTTTATCTAGTAAACTGTTTATGTTTTTCCTTTCATTTATTTTTCTTAGTCAAACTCATTTTTCTATTTTTATAACTCTATCAATATTGATCTTGTTGTATGTGATTATCTACACTTTACAAGAACCACTACACTTTAGATCATATTTTACTACATTTTACCTTCTGTTATATGCTATATTAATTTGTGTTTTAACATATGAAATTCATGCATTTTTCACCTCAGGTGCCACGGTCGAAGTGACCTGTGAAGTTGGGAGCAAGACCATAACAGCTTACGGTAAAACTAAGAACAATGGAAAATACAGCATCACTGTTGACGGATTTGACTATGTTAAATATGGAAGCACAGTCTGCAAGGCCAAACTCCATGCTCCTCCTAAGGGCTCACGTTGCAACATACCCACCAAGCTTAACGAGGGAACCAAGTTGGAGTTGAAGTCAAAGGATAAGTACGAAGTTGTTCTGAAGGCTAAGCCATTTGCTTATGCTCCAGAAAAACCATATGACTGTGAGAAGCACAAGCATTCACACAAACCATACTACTACAACTCTCCCCCTCCACCTTCACCCTCACACTCATACCCTCCTTATTACTATAAGTCACCACCTCCACCTCCACCATCATACTACTATAAATCACCACCTCCACCATCATACTACTACAAGTCCCCTCCTTACTACTACAAGAGCCCACCTCCACCATCACCATCTCCACCTCCACCTTACTACTATAAATCTCCACCTCCTCCCACCAAGGATCCATATCATCCTCCTTACTACTACAAGAGCCCACCACCACCATCACCATCTCCACCTCCACCTTACTACTATAAATCTCCACCTCCTCCTCCCAAGGATCCATATTATCCTCCTTACTACTACAAGAGCCCCCCTCCACCCTCACCATCTCCTCCTCCACCTTACTATTACAAATCACCTCCACCACCATCTCCATCACCACCACCTCCATACTACTACAAGTCACCTCCTCCACCATCTCCATCACCACCACCTCCCTACTACTACAAATCACCTCCTCCACCAGATCCATCACCACCTCCTCCCTACTACTACAAGTCTCCTCCTCCACCATCCCCATCACCACCACCTCCTTACTACTACAAGTCTCCTCCACCACCATCTCCATCACCACCACCACCCTACTACTACAAGTCACCTCCACCACCAGATCCATCACCACCACCTCCCTACTATTACAAGTCACCTCCTCCACCATCCCCCTCACCACCACCTCCTTACTACTACAAGTCTCCTCCACCACCATCTCCATCCCCACCACCACCCTACTACTACAAGTCACCTCCACCACCATCCCCATCACCACCACCTCCCTACTATTACAAATCACCTCCACCACCAGATCCTTCACCGCCACCTCCTTACTATTACAAGTCACCACCACCACCATCTCCATCACCACCACCACCCTACTACTACAAGTCACCTCCACCTCCATCACCTTCTCCACCCCCTCCTTATTACTACAAGAGTCCTCCTCCACCATCTCCCGATCCTCATACTCCCTACTACTACAAATCTCCTCCCCCACCATCACCATCTCCCCCACCTCCTTATTACTATGTGAGTCCCCCACCACCAACCAAGTCTCCTCCACCACCGGCATACGTCTATGCTTCCCCTCCACCACCCATCTACCATTAAGCTTCGAATTAAGCAAAAATGACTACAAGTCATGTAAGTTACTGATCCAAATATTGAAAAGTATATGTTTAACGTTCATTTATGGATCTTGAAAATATTGAAAACTTTTACTTTTGCTTTCAGGTTCTAGTATTCATTGTGCAATAAAGTCAAGTTCCATTTGGAGCAGAGTTAAGCATCTAATTTGTTGTACAAGTTCTTTGAATAAGGATCTAAATGTATCATCTCTAAGTTACAATCTTCACGATTCCGATGAGACTGCTTCTATGTATTTGGTCGTCATCTTGCACGTCTTGTTCTTACTAAGTTCAAGGGAGCGACAAATGAAAATGAGACAAGATTCGAAATCTTGATGCTAACGGAGGCTACTCTTAGAGATCTCTTTCATTTGTTTCTTTGTAGATTATCTATCTATATATATTTATATATATTTGATCGTGTAATGATTGCATTCAAATTAATGTGAAATTCTTTTGATTATATATCATCTTTTTGTTGTTTGCAATAAAATTGATAGAATAATTGACGTAAAATGGAACACAAATAATAAATACATATCTCCTAAACCTTGACCGCATTATTTTCAAAAGCATGTGAATGCAAGTTAGATTACAATGACTCCAAAATAATTTCAAACAACTAATACTGTGACCAAATATTGTCTTAATAATCAAATATGAGAGATTTTCATTCTCAATCCCATCTCTTTATTTATTATTTTTTTAAAATATCTACATCCTTTTGCATCTTCTCCATCTCTCTTATTTATGGTTGTTCTTAGTTATTCGGAGATGAGATACAAACCAAAAAATAAACAAGAATATAATGCAAAATAAGAATAAAAAAGTGATAGGGACGAGAGTGTGAATTGACAAAGAGTAATTTAGATATTTAAATGTATAACGGAGGTGTGAAGAGTATAGAAAAGTGCAAATAGTAATTATTTTTAAATTTAAAAGTCCTCGTTGAATTATCATAGTTTTTGTAAAAGTTTATCTATTTTTTGTTTAACCTCTTTTATTATTATCTCTAAGTTAACCTAAATAGTATTAAAAAAAATAAAAACAATTTGAAACCGCATCTCATAATTTAAATAATGTATTTCAAATATGTAATACAATTGATGTATCTTTTAAACATTTATTTTATATGTGTAATGTAAAAATTATATGGTAGTTATATTAACGACAAGTGTCATGACACCCTCTAGCTTCCATGTATGTCTATAATAAAGAAAATTCTCATTTTTTCAGTGCACATATTTTTTTTACTATTTTATTTTGTAAATAATATTTTTTAAATTAAAATAACTACTTATAATAAATAAATCTACCTACAAAATTATTTCTTTTTATAATTATATTTTATGAATTTTTTATGATATCATAATACTTTTTATTTTAATAATTACTATGATAATATTATTTGTGTCTTTTTTATGATAAAAATTGAAGGCGCATGTATTTCTATTAATTTATACTAATGTATAAAGAATTAAAAAATCGAAATTATTATTAAAATATTATTTAAAAAATTCATTTTAATTTAATTAAATGTGTAATTTAAATCATGACACTTTTTTCATATTTCAATTTTTTAAAACTTAAAGTATAATGAATAAAAAAATATATGCATCAAATTAAGAGATACAAACATGACAATTGTTTGTTAATAAAACAATCCACTAGATTTAAGTAAATTTTGGGTAGTGTTCAAACCCACTTGAAAATTATTGAAAAGGAAAACAAAATACATACATACATACATATATATATATATATATAATGATTATATATAAACCAGGTGAATACATAGATATAAGTTTTCAATTTTTATAAGAATATCAACTTTTATTTACATCAAATTTATATGAATTATTTATATTTTGGAACATATATAAGTTTTCAGATATCTTAGATTAGAAAGTAAAGTAATTAATTTTTAGTTTATCAGAATTTTTTAGATTAATCATTGATTCCTTTTAGAGGAATATGACTTCAGTTCTTACATATTTGTAAACATATATAGTTCAAATTTTTTATATTATTCGTAAAGAACATCATTATATTAATATTAACTAATTTAGTTTTAATTATTAGGATCAATATTAATGGTTTAATGTTTTATATGTATTTAGTTAGATTGTTTTTATAATAAATATAGTTTATCTATATTTAAATTTTCATGTAATGAAAAAAGATGGATGAATTTTGAGATATAAACAAAAATCATAATAATACCTAATTTTATCGTGTTTGGGTGTTTAACTAAACATAATTACAAAAATAATCTACATATATGCAATAAATAACGTTAACAATGTTTCAAAATAATATGTTTATTACCATCGTTCAAGTAAAAATAAGTCACAAAAATATAACAACATAACAATATGAATAAACTAATTACAGTAAGTGTATTAGTATGTATGTTTTTTTATCTTCGTTTTCATTGAAATTGAAGTTCAAAAGTTCATTTTTATACTATTGTGTAGCAGGAAAGATTAAGTGAATTTTTCTTTCTTACTAAATAAGGTTTATGTTGACAAGAATTTAAAATTTACATATAAGCTTTACAGCAATCATTAAAATTAATAAAAATAGTAACATATGTACTAATTAAAAAATAGCTCTACAAAATGTGCCATAATCCATCAATCATGGATGATGATATAAGTAGGTTAAAAGTATATGTGAAATACTATTCCTCATATTAAAAGTATGCTATAATTAATTTCAAACAAAATGGACTTAACTATGTCACTAACCATTGTTCAGATATCGGTCTTCAATCTATATTTCATCTAATCTAAGAATAATTCTCACTCCATTCCAAATTGCAAATTATTATATTCATTACTTTCATTATATTATATATAGCAATTATAAATTCAACGACAATTATGTTGAACAAAAAGACTTGAAAAGACAACATTCCTAACTTCCTCAAATCACCTCAAAAAGACTTATTAAACTTCTTCTTTCTACAATCCTCGTACCACTAGACAAGATAACTAAATTAAATTCAAATAAATCGTTTGAACAAATTTTTGTTTATTTCAGGATTTCCCATTAATTAGAAATTGTTGAAATTAACATGTTAGAGAAATAACAAGTAATGAGTGTGAAAATATAAATTTTATGAATTTAGACCAATGATTTGATTTTTGTGTGTTATTAATTATTATCAAATGAAATTTATAACATAACTGCATATTTTCATTTGTAGAATTTGTTATTATTTAGTTTGCAAAATCGAATTACAATGATTAATGTTTACACCTTATGTATAATTATGTGTAAATTTTGTCAAAAATAATACGTTTTCCTTGTTCTTGCAAAATTTTGTACATTTAGATAAAATAAGATTTAATTGATTCAATGCGTTCTTGATTACGTCTATTACCCCAATTTTAATAAATAAATATTGATTATTTTTTTATAAATTCACTTGTAAAAATAAATCATCAAAGTGTCATTTTCTGTTGTATTTAAAAAAAAAAAACTGAAATAAGGAAAACTGATAAAAAGTTATAATGTTTTGAAACATTCATTTCATTATAGTTCCTCGGGAGAATTCAACTGTTTCAAAGTCGATTAAAAATCATGTTAACATGTTAAACATAATTAGACACCCCGGTTTAGTAGTAAAAGGATTTAATCACTAGTTTAAGAGGTTATTTTTTAATGTTGAAATAAATGTTATCTTAATAATAACTTTTTTATGAAATATTATCTTAATATTTTTTTCTCTTTTTTCTTTTTTATTTTGTTTCTCCTTTCACTCCATTCTCGGCTGACCTTGTTCTTATTTTAGGTTGTTTTATCGTTTTATTGTCGTCACTATTATCTTTTCATTTTTTCTTTTATTTTTCTTCTCATTCATTTCTACCTAATTTACAAAAGAGAAATTTGGAGTTACTTTTTAAAAAAAATCATTAAAAAAATCAAGTTTATACTGAAAACATTTTTATATTTATTTTTATATAACATAAGTTATGTTTAAAATGCATAAAACACAAACTCTTACATTATATTAAAATGATCAGAACAAATGATAAGAAATATTATAATCTATATTTTTTAAGAAAACATACTGGAATTAAATTCTAAATTTATTTTGTAGAAAAGTAAAATAAAATCTAAAGATAATGTAATGGTAAATATAAGTCAAAAAGAACAAAACTAAATTTTGAAAGCATCAAAACAAGATTGAAAAGTATAAACAAGCCAAAAAATTAAATGAATAAGAAAAATAATGGGCAAAGGAAAAAGAATTACCAAAATAAAACAAGGGTTAAATATGTTTTTAGTCCTTATACTTTTGGGCGATTTTGATTTTAGTCCATTTTCAAACTAAGGTATAATTTAGTCCTTCAACTTTAGAAAACTCTGGTTTTAGTCATTTTTACCAAATTTTTTTAACTTTATTTGCTGTTTCAAGCACGTTTCATTATAGCATTTGGATTGTTTACACTGTTTGACACATTTTTGCTTCAATGTTAACCTAGAAACGCGTTTGAAACAGCAAATAAAGTTAACAAATTTGGTAAAAAAGACTAAAACCAAAATTTTCTAAAATTGAAGGACTAAATTGTACCTTAGTTTGAAAATGGACTAAAACCAAGATCGTCCAAAAGTATAGGGACTAAATACATATTTAACCCATAAAACAAAATTGTGCTAGGAAACTCAAAATATTGGTGCATAAGAACTTAAAAATTAATACTCTCTTTCTCATTTCCATGTTTTGAGTTTTACAAAGTTTTTTGTACATGTTGGTTTTCTCACTCCATAATCACAAATAAAATTCTATGTATAGATTATATTAGAACAATTATTCAGTTATTTGTAATAACTACACGATACTAATTATACTATTGTCAAATACTTATTATTTGATATTACTCGTGATGAGAAATTCACTAAACAATTTAAATTTCTTAAGTATTCTTCAACATTCTCTTCTTTGATTAAAAACAAGAAAACCACATTTTTTTTTATTGATTTCAGAAATAATATTTCATTTCATGAATAACTTTCATCTATATGCATGACTGTCATTTCAATTGAAAATCAACTTTTTAACCATATTATAAAATAATAAACTCTATTTCATAAAAAAAATCAATGTTAATTTATTCTTAAAAACATCATTTTGATTTTGCATGATCAAATTATTTCAATGAAAATCCACCGCATATAACAACACAAAAACAAATTATCGAAATTCTAAATCTGTAATCTTGTTAAGGTATTTGATAACGTTATTTTAAGAAGTGCAAGTGAACTAGGCCTCTTTGAAGAGTTTGCCAAATTACCAAGATGTTATCGTTCACTAAACTAAGATTAGTCACTCACATTTCATATTTCAGAGTAACTCAAATGAATCATTTTTAGAAAAGTGTATGCGAAAATAAAAAGAAATGGTAATTCATAAGTAAATTCTTACCATGATAAGGCAGTGCAATTGTAATAGATCACTTCCGTAAGAGTTCATAGAGGTGGACGTGTTATCTTTTTTTTTTCTTTAAATTTTAAATATCGACTATATTATTTTTCTAAATTCTTATTCTTTACTAGTTTTGGAAATTTTTTTCTTGACATAAAATATATATATATATATATATATATATATATATATTTTTTTTTTTTCAAGATAAAACGCTGTAGTTAATATTTATTTGAATAGTATGATTTTTGATTTTAACTTCAAATTTTGTTAATCTAACGTAATTGTAATTAGGAATTCGGATTTGAAAAAGTCAAGTTTTAAAATGAATTTTTGTAGTTTGGGTCAAAATATATTTTAGAATTTGATTTTTTGAACAACTAAGTTTTAACTTGATGTTTTAGACCGTCAAGTTTTAATTTAGTTTTTTATGATTTTAAACCAAGTCAGAATTTGATTACTTGAAAATCGAATTTTAAGATGTATTCTAGTTAAATTTACCAAAACTCATTTCAAAATTTGATTTTTCGAAATTCGAATTCTAAAGTACAATTTAGTTAAATTCACAAAAATTTAAATTAAAATTTGATTATTTAAAAATCAAATTCTGATATGTTCAAAAACCATGTTATCCATTTAAATATTAATTAGAATGTGCAGCTGAGAAAAAAATTCCCAGTTCTGCAGTGGGATAAATAAAAAAAGCTAAATAATTCCTACTTTTATGCCAATTTGCGAATTTCTTTTATTAGATTAATATTACCCTATTATCATGCACCTTTGCTTTTCTATATTTAACTGAGGGATAAACAAATAAACCGTGTTACATGGTGACATAGGAAGAAAACACGTATCACAGTTAAACTGTGGCTGTGAGATGATAACAGAAGACGTCAAAACACTAGTCCTATCCTACACACATATCACATAGCATTGTTATTTATTTAATATTACTAATATAATAATAATAATAATTATTATTATTATTATTATTATTATTGTTATTACTGAGTTTCCAATGAACAATGAAGGATGAAAGTGATTGGATCCTATGCTCCAAAATTTCACGACCAAATGTAAAAATATAGTTTGTTTTTGGTTATAGTGTCAACAAGCTGGCTTGGTTGCTTTGAACACGCCTAATTATTTTGACAAAAAGCATAGAAAATGGAAAGAGGAAGATGCAAGAAGAAAAAGAAATAGAGGTAAGAATAAGTTGGCACATTGGTGTCAACAGAGAGAGGGACTTCAACCCATTCACCATCCACCATCATTATATCATTACCATTACTTTTTTCAAAAGCAGATGCCAATATCAAAATAATTTATTTAATGGCGAATAAAAATATGTAAAATAATTTAGAGTGATTATTAATTTGCAAAAATAAAATAAAAAAAGGAGAGAGAAAAGGTAAATGTTCTTAATTGTTCCCCGCGTGTAAGTTGCGCTGTCTTGCTCGTCCTTTATGCTTCCATTTGAGATTAGCTCCGAAATTGTAGAGAGAGGAAGAGAGAGAGAGAGTGAGTTTGTTTTGTGTGTGTGTTTCTCTGTCGCGTAATATTATTATTATTATTATTGAGTTCGGGACATAACAACTCAGAGAGTTCTTGCAATTTGCAACCTCTCTCTAAGGTTGGCTTTGGTTTCCCCCTTTCTGCCGACGATCTTGTTTGTACCTGTGGATCAGGTTCGATCTCTCAGATCTGGATTTCGTTCTTTCATTCCAATCATTAGATTTCTTCTTTCGTTTAGCTCTTCTCCGTCGTATATCTGTGTTGCTGTATGTTTTTTCTTCCTTCGGATTCGGCCTCGGTTCGGTGGTGTTTTGGATCTTCTCGTTTATTTTCTCTGATTTTAATTAAGACTTTCGTTCAATGTGTTGTGGTGCACTTATCTCTGATAGATCACGGTGCCAGATTTGAGATGTGGAACGGGATTATGATCTTATTGACGTTCCAGATTTTGGATTGTTCTCGGAAAATGTTTGTTCGACTCGTTTTGGATTCCTTTCTAGAGTTTTAAGTTTTCTGTTCGATCCTGTGTATAATATGAATTTTGAGGTTACGGCCTTGGATTTTTATTCCATTTTCTCGTATCTTAAAGCGTACAGACAATGAATTTTGGTTATTACTGTTGCCTCTCCTATTTATAAATATACCAGGTCTCTGATAAACTGACATTTTTTTTTTCAATTATCTTGAACTGCTCTGTTGAGCTACAACAAACAGATAATAATGCTTGAAAATGTCCTTCTGGAATTCAATTAGCCATGATATTGTTGAGAAACTCTTTAACCTTTTCTTGAACCGCTGAGTGAATTTATTTTTTATGTGAGCGTTGTTTTGTACATGGCAGTTCGGGCCCTCGGTGCTGGTTTGTAGCCTGTGCTGAATACCAGCTACAATGAAGAAAGCTATTGGTCAAACTGTTAGGGACCTGTAAGTATAACTGTTTATTATTCGTTAATATTTGATTCTATGTATTGTGTATGAATGTTTTGCTCTTCATTGTGTTCTTGCAGTAAAAGAGAAGTGAATAAGAAAGTGCTGAAAGTTCCTGGGATTGAACAGAAGGTAATTCCTTTTTAAGTTCGCTATCAAATTATGTCTGTTTCTACTATCATGGCAAGACAATTATAGTAATGGTTGTGCCAAGTCTGACTTGTTTTTATGGTATTCTTAATCATGAAATAGGTGTTTAATATCCTTAAATTTATGAATTATGATATATGATCCCCTTTTTCAAAACCTAAACCAGATTCATTATATTTTCTACCCTCTTCTAGGTTCTTGATGCTACCAGCAACGAACCATGGGGTCCTCATGGATCACTTCTTGCAGATATTTCTCAGGCAACCAGAAACCCGTAAGCTTTGACTCTTAATTGTATGTTTGACATATTGTGTATTTGAGTACATTGAATCTCATTCTTAAGCACCCATGCAGTCATGAATACCAGATGATCATGTCAGTAATCTGGAAGCGAATTAATGACACTGGCAAGAATTGGCGGCATGTCTACAAGGTTTTGACAAACTATTTTAAGTTTTATATGCAATTGCTAGCGGATGCTGCTGACATTTTTTTTTTGCCACCATCAACACTACAACGTATATGCCAGTTTGTGAAATCTGTTTTGATACTTGTTTATATCCTCTGCAATAATGATGGGTTGTTGTTGCACATTAGCAATAATGTTTTTTGTCTACTGCATTTACTGATGATCTCACTTTCTTAAATTATTTGTTTCTGCACGTACCATCCTTTGTTCAACTCCAGGCTTTGACAGTACTAGAGTACTTGGTGGCTCATGGGTCAGAGCGAGTCATAGATGAGATCAGAGAACATGCTCATCAAATATCAGTAATTCCCATTTACCCAATCTTAAAAAAATATATACTTATTGTCATTCAGGTCCCAAGTTTGGTAATGTGATCTAAAATATATAATGTGACCTGTTAACATTGATCATATATGAACAGACCTTGTCCGATTTTCAATACATTGACTCCAGTGGAAGGGATCAAGGAAACAATGTCAGGAGGAAATCTCAAAGTCTGGTTATTCTCGTGAATGATAAAGAAAGAATCATAGAAGTTAGGCAGAAGGCTGCTGCTAACAGGGACAAGTAAGTTTCCTCTCATTACTTCTATTGATATTTTGTACTTTGTTATTTTCCAGTTGAAATGTAAATTTTATATATACCTCCTTGTTTAGCAAGCATAAGGCATGCCATTGTAGAATATGATTCTCCATGTCCTTTGGGTTTCTGGAATATAGATCTAAAGTATACAGTTGGGTATTTGAAATTTGTGAACGAATGTATGTTGTCGAGTATCACAATTTCTAGGAGATATCAAGTCTTTTATATGATTCACCAGATTTCATTAAAATACAGTTGGGTATATGAAATTGTTGTGAACGTGTGTATGTCTGTGAGTACCAGTGTCTGGGAGATATTAACTGTTTTATATGATTCACCAGGTTTCGCAACAATGCAGCTGGTGGAATGTATAGACCGGGTTCACATTCAGGCAGTGGAGCCTATGGTGACAGATATGACGATGATCGTTATGGAAGCAGGGAGGAAGATCGAAATGGCTATGGCTATGGAAAAGATAGAGAATGGGGCTATAAAGATGATGATCGAAATAGTCGTGATGGAGATCGTTATGGCAGAGATTATGAGGATCGTTTTGGCAGGGATGGTTACAGAGATGATGACTACAGGGGAAGAAGTCAAAGTGCTGACCGTCACCAACATGAATCAAGAAGCAGGAGCTCAGATAGAGATCGTTATGATGATGATGGACAAAACTCTTCTCGGTATGTACCTAGGCTTTGATCCTTTTTCTATGTCTTAGCATTTAGTTCAGGAGTTTTTTTTTTTTTTTGTTGAGTTCTGGCAGAATAATCTTGTACTAATGTTTATTCATTAGTAGTGACTGTTGGCTTTCATTTTAGAAAGCAGGATACGTTTTCAAGCTTCTGAGTTTGAAAATTTAACAGTTGGTCTGGAGAATCCAAAGTATTCACCACCTTAGTGGTTTTGATCTTTACTGTATAGAAGTAACTTACAAAATAAGAGCTGTATAGAAGGAACAAAGTCTTATCTTTACTGTATAGAAGTAACTTACAAAAAACGGCATTTGATTTTTAGCCTGTTAACATAATTAGTGGAACAAAGTTTTATCTATGCATGATAATTTATAGAAAATGCTTACATTTGTACCAAATTATAGTGGGGTCTTGTCAGATCTTTTCTTGCTTGTCTTGTCCTTGGCCATTAAATTATCAGAATATGAATATGGCTTTAGTTCTATCCTTGTACTCAAGATACTAGAAAGATAGAGTTGTGAACTGAACTTTTACTTGGTCTTGATTTCGGTAGCAGTCTGCTTGAAGGTGCAAGTTATTTTCTTCCCATATTTTGTTTCCATTTATCATGAGAACATGGCAATTGATGTGATGTTATTGCTTTGCTTCTAACTTCATCTTTTTGTGCAATGATCTCTCAGCGGAAGCAATGCCAGAGCTGAAGACCAATCTCTGGAAGCAAGGTAAATTCGTCATTGAAATACCTTTTCTGTCATTTATCCAAATTGCTGCAAGGCATTTTTAAGGTTTATAATGCACAATACAAAAAACGGCAGGCTTGAGCGGAAAATTTCTGAGCAAAACATAGGTGTTGCTCCTCCTAGCTATGAAGAAGCTGTTGGTGAATCTCGCAGCCCTGTACGCAGTGAAAGGTAAGAACTGTTACACTACAGACAACACTTGTTTCCAACAGAATCTATTACTTATATTGTTTTGATTTCAGAGATGTGGAAACTTCAGCAGCATCTGTTCCAAGAGATTCCCCTCCTCATGTAAATGATAGTCCTAGTCAAACAACTGCTGCTACAGGATCTTCTCCTGTAAACAATAATACCACAGAAGCAACTGCTGCTGCATCTGGAGCC
Source organism: Vigna reflexopilosa (assembly GCA_027742785.1). NCBI lineage: Eukaryota > Viridiplantae > Streptophyta > Magnoliopsida > Fabales > Fabaceae > Vigna > Vigna reflexopilosa. The sequence continues at coordinate 50,587,502 of CM050914.1, forward strand.
CAGGAAGCTGAAGCAACTGATGATTTTTTTGATCCACGTGGTCCTTCATCAGGTGTTTATACAGTATTATGTTGGTCGATCTTCTATAATCAGTATTTCTGCAACAGCTCTTCCTTGTTTCTTGTTTTGAAGAGTTCATACACATTTGAGTTGAATTGGTTCTTGTCAAATTATTATTCATTAGACCGTCTTAGTTTCATAGGTGAAGGGACAGGCTTGTATTTTAATTGTTGCGTTGAAAGTTTGGAATACATATCTCATCGGTAACTTGACTAGCATATGTATATCCCTTACTAGTATTGTTTTCTTTGGATCATCCCTTAGACATTTCTGAGTATATATGTTAATCTCCCTAGTCCTGGTAAATATGGATTTTGTCCTAAACACTCAGAAAATTGTTTAGCAATATGAAAATTTTAAGAAATTTCTGCTGACCGTGTATTCTGGTAACCAGGACTGTGGAATAGGTGCTGGCTACCTTTTATTGATGATTTCTGTGGTTTTAGATTTTTATCCTTTGACAAGTTAGTCTTGTGCAGACTTTGAAGTGGTACATACACACTGTTCCAGGCATAAAATTTTGAAATTTGAAACTGAGTTCTAAGATCAATTAATAAGAATAGTTTTCCTGCATCCTTTAGTGGGAAAAGGTGGCCATTAACTGATGTGGCTCATGATTGAAATTTTTTTCATTTATACATAGGGTGGTATGAGACAGCTATATGTCATGATCTGTGGTCAATATGTAAACAAGTCAGACTTTGGTCTTTTGAAAAATACCATTTAGTAGGTCTTGTACTCATGACATCTTTATATTTCTTCTCAGCATCCTCAGTTGCTCCAGCTGGTCCAGCTGACCCTGCCACCGCTAATAATGTTGAAATGGACTTGCTTGGTTCCCTCTCAGACTCGTTCTCCTCAAATGCTTTGGCTGTTGTACCATCTGAATCAGCAACTGCAGCCCCTGATGCAAATGTGGGATCCACAGCTTCCTTTGCAGCACCATCATCTGGGTCGAATAATTTCAATCAGGCATGAATTTGTTCCATTTCTAAAGCTCTTTTTAGTGAAAGCAATCTGACCTGCACTAAAAATACTGGATTTGTACCGGACTTGGAATTCTTATAGTTGTGAACTTGTCAGCTTTATGTCATCTTTTTCCTTTTTGATGTAGCATGTATGGCATATCAATCTCATAACATAGCTTTGAACAATCTTTTTGATACATCTGCATCGTGTAGTTTAAATCAGTCCCTCTGTCCGTCACATTTTTTGTTAAAATAATATATTTATTGGTTTGACTTCTTAACAGTCTTTTGAGGATCCATTTGGTGACGGGCCATTCAAAGCTTTTACTTCCACTGAAACTGCTCCATCTCAACCCGTGACATATCAGAGTATTGAACCATCCCAATCAAATGCTCTTAATGCAGAAACAAACTTTGGGTTTGGAGACTCATTTTCTGTTGTACCATACACTGCACCTGCCTCTGACACTCAACCTTTTTCTACTCACTCTCAGTTTTTGTCTCAAGATGTGTCATCTGCACAGCCAGAAACTGATATTCTTGCAGATATTCTTCCTCCTGCACCGTTACCTGAGATGAGTTCACAGCAGAACATTTCAGCACCTGATTTCGGCCATTCTTCTTCACCTTCCCTTCCAGCTTCATCTGGTCAAATGACATCACAACCATTTTCTGAACCAACTGGCCAATTTACCCCTAAAGGTTTCTCGGCTGCTACCAGTCAACCTTTACAAACCTTTCCAGTTCCTACAGATCAATTCTCTCAACAACCCTTCTCCGCTCCTAGTAGCCAACCAGGACAAGTACAACCATCCTTTTCATCTCCCTCCAGTCAATATGCACAACAACCCTTTTCATCTCACACTGGTCAACATGGATTTTCATCGCCTACTGGCCAACATATTCAGCCACCTTTTGCTTCTCAAGGTGGACAATCTGCACAATCAGGTGGTATGTATGGTGGATTGCACTCCCAAGATGGATCTCCTAATTCCCAAAATGGATATAATGGGCATATGAACAGCGGGAACTTCCTGCCATCAGGATCTACAGCAGCTTTTCCTTCAAATGTGAGTCCCACAGGACAGTTGTCAGCGGTCACCAACTTTTCCCATCATGGAGGATCTGCTCCAAATATGTCTTCCCAGTCTCCAACTCATCAGGCATCGCAGTTTAACAACCACTTCATTGGACAACAAGGGAATGCAGGACCTTTTAGTTCACCAATTACCAATCAGTCACTTGCTTCGAATGCTTCACAATCAATTCCATTAGTTTCTCAACCATCCAAGGACAAGTTTGAGACAAAATCAACAGTGTGGGCTGATACACTAAGCAGGGGGTTGGTTAATTTGAATATATCTGGACGTGAGTGCTTAGACCTCCCTCCCCAAACCCCTCTTTTAACATTTCAGTTTCCACATGTAGTTGTTAGAATGTTGATCTTGTATGGGATATTGTTAACTAAAATATTTTTCTTATCATGCAGCTAAAACGAATCCTTTAGCAGATATTGGCGTTGACTTTGAGGCCATTAACAGGAAGGAAAAGAGAATGGAGAAGCCCACTACTGCAGCTGTTACATCAACTATAACTATGGGTAAAGCTATGGGATCAGGTTCAGGTATGGGCCGTGCTGGTGCTGGTGCTCTCAGGGCTCCTTCGAACCCAATGATGGGCTCTGGCATGGGAATGGGTGTGGGCATGGGCAATGGTCCTGGTGTTGGAATGGGTATGGGAGGAGGCTATGGAGGCATGAATCCATCGATGGGTATGGGAATGGGAGGGATGGGTATGGGACAAGGGTACCAAATGCAACCGCCAACTGGAATGCATCCTGGCTCCAACATGCCAGGTAATTATAATAACTCCATGATGGGTCCAGGTAGTTATGGTCAACAGCCATATGGTGTTAATGGTCAACAGCCATTTGGTGTTAATGGTCAACAGCCATATGGTGGCTATGGTCAACAGCCATATGGCGGCTATAGATGAGATAGTAAGTTCAAGTATTACTGATTGTTTTGCTGCAAGTTGAGAAAAAAAGTGCCAATACAAGTGCTACTACTAGTAGACTACATCGTGATATTTGGATTTATAGCAGTTAAAGCTGCAATTTTCTGTAAAGTGACCCAGTTATTTGTATTTTTGTTATAAATATGCTGTTACCATTCTTTTTCGGGTCACCCTTCTGTAGGTGCTTTGAGCATCACTGTTGTGTACCAGTGACTGGATGGAATAACCTTACTTGGGTTATTACTTTCTTTGCTTCCACATTTTTTAAACACCAACAGGTGGTTTGATATCAATATAATTTTTTTCATGTGTCAAATTTAACAATTGGAATTCAAGGACTTTAAGCTTTTTAATTTCTTGCTGAAAAGTCGTGGAGACTTCATGATACTGGCACGAGGCTCGGATACGTGTAATGGAAACCGCATCCCTACGTGAGTGTTCTTTAACTACTTGAGATTGGTTCTGGCTTACAATTTTATTTTCTCTGCAGTTATCTCTAGGGCCTCCTATTGGATAATTTGAAGCCATTGGTAGACGTGTAACAATTACTAACACACGGGGCACTGCCAAAAGAAAGCATTAAAAAGTTCACGTAAGATGCATAGTTAATAGATGCTATTGGAGTTGTATGCTTTCCACCTTCGTTTAAAGTTATCTGATTCTTATTACTTTAGGTGAACGGTGCTAACATCATGCTTTTGGGGTTGAACATTCGTGACTTTGGTGGCGTCGATACCATAAAACACTGGACTTCGAGTGTCGAATCCGATGCCATGCTTTTCATCTTGCGTCCGACATTTCCTTTCACAAATTATACAAACTTTAATCACCTTTTTTAAAATTATTTAGCCTCCGTAGTCGTCCCAAATTTATCCAAATACTAGTCGAAGTTGTTAAAAAATAATTTACTTCAACTCAATAATCGATGAAGTTGTTGGACATAACTAGTAACTAGAAACTTGAGCTACTTGTCAAGGAGGATTATAGGACGTGAACAAGGATATGAAATTGGGTTGACAAATTAACGGAAAAGTTACACTAGTCGTATTATAACTAGTTTTGCATAACTGACTATAGTGGTAACAAAACTTATTTTTTTCCCTGTGATATTTGAAACTATTGGTTCACTCCCGATGACACGAGCAGAGAGGACCATGCTTGTACCCCCATCAACAACCAAGCTGTCGATCCTTGTTCAGGTTAAACCCTTGCCTTTCAGTCACCACTTTCATGTAAACCATCAATATGTCCTGGAACATCATTATCAACGAATATAACAAACAAGCCTGTCATCCAAATGACATGATATTGCAGGGATTTGCTTCACCTCATTACTACTGGCCTCAGACTTTCCCTACTTTAAATTAGGGTATTATGGCACGGTAGTTCAGAATTGCAATTAAACAAGTCAGCTTATTCTAATTTTGTACTTAAAATATAGTACAATTCATAAATCCGAAATTACGCATTCTTTGTTATAACAAAAAAAAGATGAGATAAACAAAAAAGGAAAATGCACACATAGATTTAAGTAGTTCGGATATCCAGAGACAGGAAGTATTTTATTTCTTTAGGGAACAAATAAATTTTAACCGGGTAACATATGGAAAGTGCGGAAAGAAATTAGAATTTTGAAAATGTAACACCAGTAACCCAGGAAGCACCAACAGACATAGTTTTCTAGTTGGATTATGCTTTTACAAGCATTATATTAATGTAAAATATAGAAGGACAATTTTCAATGGAGAATGTAACATTAATTATGGAAAGGATAGTTGTTGGATAGACATGAAATGTGTCAGGTAGTTTGAATTGTGGGTCAATACGCAACATGAATAATTTGGAATTATCTTTTCTAATTTGGTTCTCCTGGGTCAAAAAATGTTCCCAACTTTCTAGTTCGGTGCTTCATAGGCTAAACACAAGAGACAGTTCGGTTGTCAAACCAAAAATCTCTCTTCATTATGGTTTCAGAATAAACTTCCAGATTTGCTACATAGATTTATGGCCAAAATAAAGATTTTATTGTGTCAATAAATATCAGAGCAATAAAGTGAGCTAGATGATCTATACTCTATTAGCAGGGCAAAATAGGTTTCAGAAAAGGTTAATTTCTAAATCTTTTCATTTGCTCAGTGATGTGAACCCCACGTCCTCATCACTCAGTGACTGATCACATACTCTCCACCACCGGAAAGAGCATAAAACTATAATTACTGATACCTCACAGGTTCAGTTGAAAAACTTAAACATGGCTATTCACTATCAACTACAAAATGTAGAATACGACAATAACAAATCGAAGGAGCTGCCAGACCCACACCCAGAAACCACCACCACCGAAAAAAAAAAACTATAAAATCAGGACCATGGGGTATAATAGTGAGGGAGCCAAGAAAAACATTCAAAAAGGAAAGCAAAAATTTTGTGGCAACGTGCTGTCTGCGCTTATATGTTTGGAGTGTGATTCTCATGTCTTTTAAGAAAGCTCTCCGAATGAGCAGCTTCTTCAGGATACAGCATTTTGCTCTATTCGCTGTAAATCTCACAATTTCTTTTTAAAAGGGATTCCCTTAACAAATATCTTTGTTTAAGGATTGCATATGTTTTCGCAACTGACTTTTTTTATGATTTCTTCACAAGGAGAATTTCTTATTCACCAATCTCTCCGCAATATCTTTTTATCTCGATTAATTTCTTTTTCTTTTATATCTAAAAAACAATAATGGTCAAGAGCATATTACCATTGGACTTGAGAAAAGCAATGTGGAATCACTCCAAAAATATTTGAATCCTGTCCCCCATTCTGTCTTCAAAATCTAACAAGAGTTTTCCCCCAACTTCCTCAGCTGCATCATCCAACAGTTCTTTGATGTTTACGCCACCCAAAGCTGTATAAAGTTATGAAAATTCAATTAACAGAAATTGAGAAAAAGAAGCATTGAATTGCAAATTTGGAATAGATGTCTATTTATATACTGTGTAATAATTTCTAAATAGTAGTAGTACCAGGAACTATGTTCGTGATTCCATCCAGAAATCCAGCCTGTATAGCAAATTATATTGTATTATGAGAAAATGGAACAAGAAATTTTAATTGGAGCAACATTCAATTGAACATGCGCATAATTTAAAGATGAATGACTGATTGACTGAGAGGGATTACACAGAAACTATGCATAACCACAATATAAGGAGATAAAGCCTTGGCATGATGCTGCAGTACAGAAAAAAATAGTTGCAGATATGCATTTATAAAACAAATGTCGCATACTATATTCCATTTCTCTTTCTTCTTCCAAATAGCGGGGAAGGAAGGAGAAGGATAAGCACAAAATGGCGGAAGAAAAGTGATTAATTTGGGATGTTCGAACATTCAATTATCCTACTTACACCACTAATAGGATTCCAAATAGATAAGTTCAAATATTAAGTTGAATGCAACATATATGATAGTTCATGAGGTTTCGATGGTGGCGGCAGAGAATGGTGAGATAGCATAAGGTACTAGCATAAAAAGTTAGAATAGATAGAAATACACATGGATTTTTACGTATGTTAGAAATTGTGCTAGAATAAAAAAGAAAGTGTAATTGGAATTCTAGAGACAGATGCAGCAACTTATGATAAAATCATTCATATCAAAACTGGAAATCAGTAGGCCCCATTTTTAATTAGTTTTGAGTCTTCTGAACAACTAATATGAATAAATCATTGTTCTTCTTTTAGTGCATCTGGAAGGTATGATCACTTACAGGAATCCTCAGATCAAGTTTCTCAAAACCATCTCTGCCCGTTAATTTTACTCTGAGAGTTCGAGACCAGATACCAGAAAAAGGGTTCCTTGAACTATCTGCACCATATTTATTGTACCCAGCATCAGGTGTTATAACTTCCACAATGGGATTTTTGAAACTTTGACTTGTCTGCTCAGTATCAACTTGATCTCTCCCTCGTATACTGTATAGGCTACTGCTCTCTGACAAATAACTAATTACTATGAGAATGCAAGAATGGAATGCACAACGTATATTTACAACGTGAAAATCAGCACGAGACCTTTACCTCTGTCTGTCCCCAGAGCTGAAACATATAGAGTCACTTATGAGAAGATAGAGGTCTAATTTTCTCTCAAGTCACCACTATCTATGATTAATTAAACGGATTTTCTTTATTTTCAAAAAATACTAATAAAATATTTAATTATATTCTGCATTGAACAACTCCATTTCACATAATAGACCTTGATAAAGTAAATGCTTCTCTCCACATGCAGATGAATTCATAAGGTTATTCATCACTAATAGACTCCGCCCAAGCCCAGCACATGTTTATGAAAGTAAAGTGCTGAAAACATTAAGTTATAATTTTATAGAGATATTGATTGCTTATGACTCTCCATTACACTACAATGCCCCTTTATAGTAGAAGAGTTAACATTTACTTATTTTTACGTTAAGTTCTCTCTATCCTACCTCCCTTAGAAAGCTGCGGACTGGCATTTGCGGCATAACGCTTCTCTTCTTCATAGTAAGCATTGAACCCTAAGATATCCTTAATTTCTTCAAAAGAAGGCATACTTCCTGGAGGAGGAATACGACCTCCTTTAATGGCTATGAGTGAGTCCTACAAAGGCAATCATAGATATTATTTATCAGCAAATAAAAAAATTAAAATAAAGGATACTGCAAAAGAAACATCAGAAAAAAGTGATATAATATCAAGAATAATGAGTTCAACACTATGACTTGTTATAATAAAGGAGTTCAAAAGATAAAGGGATATTGCCTCCAAAGTCCTCAGCACGAGCTGCAGTGCAGTGACGTGCCGGGATTTGGTGATGAATTGTTAAAAGCTTACAAACAATTACTTAGCGTATCTCGTTTAAAACCTGAACTTACGCAAACATAATATGAACCAATCAGTTCAAATGGGAAAAAGAAGACGAATGACCTGCATTGCTCGTATAGAAACCCCGATCAAGGAAAGGGGATATGCAACAATCTTAAAACCAATCTCTTCAAGCTCCATAGGATTAAGTATTGGCGTCTTGCCACCACCTTCAAGCATATTAGCCTACACAAGAGCACATCCCAACAAATCATTCGAAGCTTCAATGCATTCATTCATCTCTTCAATTGACAGAATCGTACCATTTTGGGAACAAGCGGAGAAACTTCGCAGAAAGCCTTCATCTCTTCTCTGGAAGCAAGCGCGTCTATGAAAAGAACATCAGCTCCGGCATCCGCGAACGCCCTTGACCTAACAAGCGCTTCATCCAACGACACAGCTTGGCGAGCATCCGTACGCGCCACAATCACAATATCGCAACCGCTCTCCCTTCTCGCATCCACGGCCGCCTTAATCTTCATCACTGCCTCTTCTCTCGAGACCACCCTCCTCCCGCGCGTGTGTCCACACGCTTTCGGCGCAACCTAACCAGCACCATAATCAACTCAATCATATCGATAAGCTGAATCCATGACAGGAGAAACCTAACTAACTAACTAACCAACTACATGTTCCAATTGTGCGTCAGAGACTAATTTCTCGAAATACTGAGATTCATCGATCAAAACTAACTAACCTGATCTTCGAGAATGATTCCCGCGAAACCAGCGCCGATGTATCCCTTGAGAGTTCTCTTGAGGTTCATGGCGTTGCCGTAGCCATTGTCGGCATCGCCGATGACGGGAATGGAAACGGCCTGGGTGATGAGGCGGCCTTGGTCGAGAACTTCGCCGTAAGAGATGAGACCGGTGTCGGGCAAGGCGAGCCTGGAAGCGGAGATGGAGAAGCCGCTGGTGAAGCAGAATTGAAAGCCCGCGGTCTGAACGAGCTTGGCGCTGAGAGCGTCGAAACATGCAGGACCTTGGTGAACTCCCGGGGAGTCGAGGATTCGGCGAAGGAGCTTAGCGGGAGAAGAAGAAGAAGAAGAAGAAGAAGCATCGTTCCCAGCCAAAGAACACGCTATGGAGAAAGAGGATTTGGATGTTCGGAGGAACGAAATGGAAGAAGATCGAAATGGGAGGGGACCGCCGCCGCCGCCGCCGCCACCACCACTGAGACTAAGACTGACCGTAACAGAGGCACTGCAAACCGTTGAAATCTTCATCGCTCTCTCTCTACTCTTCACTTCCACTCAATTCATTTCATTTCACTCTCACTCAATTCATTTCATTTCAACTAGTATTACGGGTATTTTTAAATATATTATTGAATATTTATAAGAATATTTTATTATATATAAAAAGTAATAAAAATTATATGACATTTTATTTAGAATAATAGTAACAATAATTAAAAAAATTATGATGAGTTTGTTTATAATAACATAAATTGCTTTTAAATATTTTTGTCAATAATGATTCAGTATAAAGTAATAGGTTAAATTTGGAATAAATTGAATAATAAAGTATCGTGTCTTTGTTAAAGGGTACTTTTTGTAGAGCCTTTGGTATATAAATAAATATTTACAATAATAATTAAATGATCTTAATTGTTATTTTTTAATTATTTTCAATAGAAAAAGAAAAAAATCAACTTAAATTATCACTTAATAGATTATATACATTCTTTTTGAAATTGTTATTAATATTTATAGTTTAAAATCTTTTACTTCATTAATTTAGTTTTGATGAAACAATTAGAATCACTTAAAATAATATAGAATAATTTGTATTCTTTTACTTTTACTTTAAGAACAACTGTATATAGATGACAGGTGTGCATTATGAATTTAAGTCTAATATTTAAAAATGATTTATTTTAATTTTTATCTATTATCGATACTATATATATATATATATATATATATATATATATATATATATATATATATATATATATATATATATATATATATATATATATATATATATATATATATATGAGAATTTGTCTTATTTAAAATTTAATCAATAATTCTAAATTAAATCAATGTTTAATATACATATTTTGTTATCAATGTTTTAATTCGTAAAAATAATAACAAAAATAACATTTATTAGCAACATTGTTCTATTACAAAGATTATTTTTTATCCGTGTTTCTTAAAAGCATTATATATACACAATTTTCAATTTAATTAAAATATTTAACGTGTTAAAAAACTTTGATATCAATGGTCTTTGATATATGTGTTTGAATTTGTAATATTTGTATGCAATTGAAAATAAATTTACACGATCGACCCGAAGTATTCACACTATCGAAGAAGTCTATGTTTAAAAGCTAAAAGAGATATTCTATACTGATCTTAAATATAAGATTTACTATTTCCAAAATCTGATATCAAGAAAACAGATAATGTATTCATTATGAGAAATAATTTTTCTTACAAAAATTCCCAATATTTAAAAAAACAAATTCAAATTTGATACTAAAAAATCCTAATTAAAAAATATATTGTAAGACTTAGAAGAACGTTTTGGATCTTAAAATAAGATCTATCGTTAACACAAATTAATGGAAATACTAAAAGATCTTATATCATCCTAAAAATAAAGGTATTTACGAAAATTTTGTCTAAAATGTTAAAATAAAATTTGTGAAAATTATCAACGACTAATTAGAGGGATTTTGTTTATTTTTTATTGTCCCGAACATATCCCAAGAAATTTAAGAACAAAAGTAACACCCCAAATACATGGCTGATAATTCAATTACCACTTGAATAAGCACATCATCGACACTAGAATACCCTTCTTCGTAAAGAAAGGATTGTTGTCTCTAAAACATCCTTTTTTAAGCCTTTTGATTGGTGTTTGAAGCATAGCGCTCTTCTTCTTTGTAGTAAGTGTTGAAACCTACAATGTCCTTAATTTCTTCAAAAGATGGCATGCTTCCTGGAGGAGGAATACCGCCTCCTTTAATTGCAGTGAGTGCATCCTACAAATTCAGTCAGATATACATATTTATTATCTGAAAATGAAACTCCACAAAATTAAAACATCATAAAGGAACTGAAATAGGTCAAAAGAATGGTGCATCCGATACTTTGGCCGGTTATATGAGGAAGAACTCCTCTAACAACAATTCACAGGAAGCAACACAAGTATCTCTGCATATCTGATGTAAAGCCTGAACTTATCAGGCAACCAGGCATCATAAACGTAATAAAACAATAAATGGGAAAGAAGTTTCACCTGCATTGCTTTTATGCAAACCCCAATCAAGGAAAGTGGATAAACAGCAAGTTTATAACCAACTTCTTCAAGTTCCTTAGGACTCAGTATAGGCGTTTTGCCTCCTCCTTCAAGCATATTTGCCTACACAACACGAGAGTGTGGGTCAACATCCTCAATGCGTTTATACTTCATACCTTGAGTCGTAATAAAAAATTATCAGCAACTAAGTTACCAAGTTACTAGAAACGAATGAACTAATTCATGCTCAGAAACCAAGTTAACAGAGTAGGATGGTACAAATTGTAAAAGACTAGAAATATGGGAATGGTCCAACATTAAAAATGCACAGACTTTGATACCGGATTAGATTCTTCTGTAGGGAAAACTTTCCCTGTAAAAACTTGATAGAAAAGAAATTAAACTTATCTGGTAAATGAAAATCAATTTATGCAGTTCAAGCTGTTAGTTGGACAAGTTAAATGAGAAACAGAGCAAATCAGGCATGCGGAAATCTTTCAAAGAGCATTTTGCAGAACAGTTTGTGCGCAATTGTAGAGGCAAGGCATGCATTACTAGGAGAGAGATGAAGATACCAGTTTAGGAACATGGGGAGAAACTTGACAAAATGCTCTCATTTCTTCAACGGACGCGAGTGCGTCTATGAAAAGAACATCGGCCCCAGCATCCGCAAATGCCTTGCACCTGATGAGCGCTTCCTCCAAGGATACGGCTTGCCGAGCATCGGTTCGCGCCACAATCACAATATCGGAGCCGCTCTCCGCTCGAGCATCCACGGCGGCTCTAATCTTCATCACCGCCTCTTCCCTGGGCAACACCTTCCTGCCGCGAGTGTGCCCACACGCTTTCGGCGCAACCTGTCCAATTCGAGTAGGGCATTAAGAAAAAGAACAATGAATGAATGAATGGAAGATGTGAGAAAAGAAAAAGGAGTGAGTAAGTGACCTGATCTTCGAGAAGGATTCCTGCGAAGCCGGCGGAAATGAAACCCTTGACGGTTCTCTTGAGGTTCATGGCGTTGCCGTAACCGTTGTCGGCGTCGGCGATGATGGGAATGGAGACGGCTTGGGCGATGAGTTGGCACTGATCGAGCATTTCGCCGTAAGAGATAAAGCCGGTGTCGGGTAAAGCCAGCCTTGAAGCGGCGATGGAGAAGCCGCTGGTAATACAGTAGGGGAAACCGGCGGATTCAATGAGCTTTGCGCCGATAGCGTCGAAGCACGCCGGTCCCTGGTGAACGCCGGGGGTTTGCAGGAGTTCTCTGAGCACCTTCGCCTTCGCCATCTTATCACTTCACTTCCCTACTTACCCAACACCATGCTTTTATACTATTATTTGTTTCTTCTTCTTTTCTATTTCTTTTTAAAATTTTCATGAAATCACATTTTATCTTCCGCGTGCAATACACTACTTTATTTTTTGTGTCGGTGGTCCTCATAATACAGTAATTTCAATTTGACTTTGGATCATCTTATATACAACATCTCCATGTTCATCTCACTTTCCAATTATCAATGCAACCTTAATCCAAAACACGCAGATACTACTCATTTCTTCACATTATTTCATTCTTGCAAATAATAGATAATTAGCAAAATACTACTCAAAAATAGATATTGATCAGAGATGATTGAGGGTTTCTCAAAAATCAATGTAACGAAAATTAAAGCATCCTTAAAATTACAAGACATGTGAACAAGAACAGCATCTGAAGGAACATAAATTAATGTACGAATAATCTGTAGGTCTATTCTATGCTACCCAGGTCTTTGAGCTTCCAGCCATAGTTCCTTTACTCCGATTTACTGAATTGGCTTCCTCATCTTGTTTGAGTGCAGGGCGAAGATCATCGCCAGAATTTGTAGGGTTCTGATCCTCGTCTCTGTCCCCACTGCAATAAGATAAAACACCATACCTTAAAAATATCAATACTAAATGAACAAAACTGAATCTATCATTAATGATATTAATGATGTTAATGTTGGGTCTATCGAGAAATCGAGAAATGAGGTTAACTGATAGATACAAATATCAATAAGATATAAATTCAACTATATAAAAGATTGACTTTACTCTTTACCTAAAATTTTAAGACAATGAGTTAATGAGTCTTTTATTTTTATCTTTATACATTGTTTTATTTTTTTATTTTTATCTGACATAGGACTTAGCATTTCCAAGAGTTAAAGGATACACTTGTAAATGAACATACACCACCCAAAATTTCTGATCCAAAAGTGTGGTTGATGCTCATTCATACTCAGTTGTTCTAACAGAAACTATACCAGAAGAAAGTGTGTGCAATGATACATACCCTGAATAGATGACAAGGCCAATGGTAACTGCACCAAATGCCACAAAGTACATCCAATCAACCTGGAAGCATGATTAGCTCTAGAGAAGTTAGCACGTTAAAATGTGGTACACATGTAGTAGGAAAGGATAAAAAGGATGCAACATTACTATCAGACCTTCTCGTGATAAGCAAAAATTCGAATTAAGACAGCCCACATGTCTGAGGTCAACAGAGACAGATTTAGCATGGTAGAACCATTGATCTGTGACAAACCAAGAGAGCATAGTTTAATAGACTATAGAATCAGGTTAAATTTCTCCAATGCTAGGAAATAATTTCAAGAATTTTGATGGGTAATATGTTTTTCACTGTAGTACATAAATAACTGTTAATTTGTTTTGGTTCAGAATAAAACATCAGTGTCAGAAATGATGGAGAAACATTTAGAGGGATAACAAAACCAAATAACTGCATCATAGATTTTCCTTTTGATCAATTATTTTTATTAGTTCAATCTATTTAGCTTTGATTTGGTACCTTTATTAGATATATGATTTCTAAAAAAGATATAAACAGAGTAGTTATGGTTTGAATCCATACCTTAAGCAGAACAGGAACTAAAGAGTAAAACATAAACATGGCCACTGCAAATCCAACAAAAGGAAGCGCCTGAAATAAAAATTGAAAGGAATGAATATGATTGACATGTTGTGACAACAACATAATAAATTGAATAAGGCATCCTAGTTAAAGTGAAATTCTGTCTTTTACTTAATCGTAGTGAAGAGAGCTTACTGCCTCAGCCGACCAATGAATAGATTTAAGTTCATTGCGCTCAAGAATGCTTCTGTAATAATAATGAAGGAGCAAAACAAGAAGAAGAAATGTAAATAATTCTAGACTTTATTGTTCCTTGATTAAATTACATACCAGAATCGCCATTACTTCAATTGACAAAAAATCTCACCAGACTCTCAGAAATATAAGTCATGAATTGAGACTGCAACTCCAACTCTTAGAATTAACTTGAATTTGGAACTTAACTAAAATTGCATTCCATTCGACTGTGATAACAACTTGATCAATTTAACATTTCAAAGTTAATTCCCAAATCAAAACCCTCAAGAACAATTTGTTAAACCATAGAGCAAACCGATATTATTTGGCATAAATATTCAAGTTAGATGCATAAGTTATGCAACAGAACAGGAATGTGTTGAAAGGCTAAACAAATATGATCATGCAGCAAGCTAGCATAAAAGTCAGAACAGACAGATCTCATAGTTCTCACAGTATAGTCAATATGAAGGATACATTTGAATGGCACTAATAATGCCACCAGAGAGACCTAACATTGCCATAAGCTCAACTCTATCAGCATTTTTCACAAGAAACTCCTGCAAAACAAAGAAATAGCAGCAACAAAAGGACAATTATACACAATGTAAAGCTGCATGAGAGTTGAAAAAGGCTTTAAAGCAGAAGTACAATCAGCTTACCTCGCTCACATTACTGATTGCATACAGTGTAGCACCAGCAATAACTAGAAGGTCCCCTTTACGAGGATTTCTTCCACCTGTAACGGGTGAGTAAGACATCAGAGAACTACTACCAATGGAATTCTGCATGTTGATGATGATAATAAACATAAGATAAAAATTTGCTAGTTTTGCAAGATTTCTAAGCATAAAGCTAGGGAAGCAACAGTACAGAGTGCATAAAATCTCACCCACCTGCACGGTCACCTGCATGAACATCAGAAAACACAACCAGGACAAGGCCAGCAACACAAACAACTACACCTGTAATCTTTTTGAATCTATATTTAGTCTTTAAGAAAAGCCATGTAAGAAGCATGACAGACGGAATTGACCAGCAGTCAAGTAGCATCACACTTGTAAGTGAGGTGTATTGGTATGCCTTCACAACTGTTCAGTAGATGAGAACTAGTTTAGATAAAATTGCAAGTAACAAGATCATCCAATTCCAGCATATAGTAGCAGTCCAATAAACATACAAAGAAATGAAGGTCACACTTGATTGTTTGACCAGATAGCATATAAATATATTCATTTCTGCAATGTTTTTTTATAAGTAATATCATGTCTCCATCCAGCAACATGAAACACTAACCAAGAAAATTTGCTTCCACATCAACCAATCCGAGAATTACATAATAGTACCATTTTGCCTGTGTCAGAAGCATGTGAAGTTAGTGAAGTTGTGATCAACTGTTATTGTTCAGAGAAACGGAGGAAAATCAGAAATAAATATCATATTTGTGTTTTGGATAACAGCATACCAATCTCAACTGATACTCATTCAAGATTAAGAACAAATTTGTGAAATAAGCATACGGTATTATAACCTTGAGTGGTTTCCTTCGGTATAAGAGAATAGTTCCATAGACAAACGTCAAGAACACATAGTTGAGAAAGGACTGTGAAGTGGGAGCATTAATTCCTACGAAGATGAGGAAACAAAAGGGTGAAGAGTTGTATCAGTGGTTTAAACATCAGAAGAAAAAACAAAAAACAAGATGAAGGAAACCTTTTTTAGCCAATTCAGAAGAAGTGAAGCCTGTGGAAGTGATGAGAAGAGAAAGAAACTGTCCCAAACCCAAACCAATAAGCGTGTTTGGAGTCCAAAGCCTACCAAAACTCAACATCGTATTTGGGAAAGGAACAAAACTGAAACTCAACTCAATCTGCAACAGTATGAATGCAAGGATGTTTTAGAATTGTGTTTGGGAGGGAATGAGTATTGAATGTTGTTGGGTGGGTGAGAAAGTGAGAGTGAAAAGGAGAGTTTTCAGCAGAATTTCAAGCAACCTCTATCAGCCGTCAATTATCACTGCATAGTCTACATCACTTCTTGCTTTCTCTTTCTCTCACCCCATCCACCATTCACATAACCACATTAAATAAATAAACCGAATTTAATATCCTTTGATTTTCATTTACGAATTAGTAATGTTTAAGGTCTAAGATTACCTGTATGTGGCTATGTAAAATGTTTGAAGTCAAACTTCATCATGATTGCTTCTTTTCTCTTCAGGTAAAACATTGTTGTCAAAATCATGAACTACCCATTTGAAAAAAATGAGGTTTTTATTTTATTGTGTGAAAAAGATATATATTTTTTCCATATCTTATTTGACGGAGAGTATCTGAACTGAGCTTTATCCTTTGAAGAAAAAGAGAGTCATGTTCTTTGAGCCGCGTAAGGTGCTTTCCTTTTCGGCCGTTTTACTTTTTGGGTTCTGCTTCCTTCCACCTTTTAACGTGCCAAAATGTTAACCAAAAAGGAAAAGGTAAACATTCAAAAGCATGTTGGATCATCGAATATGCTTCATTAGCTACTTTTAATACCCATTTAAACATTGCTTAATTTTTTCTTTCTTTCATGATTACACTCTGTTAGTGCATATTGTCATTCTTCCAATCACAGATCTCAATCTATTTTTCAATTTTCTTAAATGTTTAAACCCGTCCTTCAATCAAACAAAAAATAAAAAATTAATTAGTAATTTGGCGTTTGTAATTAAGTCTTTAATTTTATTTGAATTAAATGTTTATTTTTGTAAAAATACTTAATGCCGTTATTTACATTAAATTATAGTTTTAATATTATTTGAAAGTACTATAGGTTAAAATTCAGATTTTTTACATCTTGAGATCCGAATTATGTTTTAGTTTAAATCTCTTTTGAGTTTGAGATATGACAAGTTTCAAATAAAAAATATCCAAATTTTGATATTTGATATTTTCAAACATATTGATGTCAATTTAATAAAAATAATCACATTAAGTATTTTTTATAAAAATAAAAACAGTTAAAGATTTTTAAAGAAATAGAGTCTTGATTAAGTAAAAATATATATAAGAACCGATCAAAAATGTCTATTTATATATATAGTGACCAAATTATTAATTAAAAAAATAAATAAAAGCATTAATTTAGTATCTCGTGTTTTAAGAAAATACCATCCTAGTACAAACATCATTAATTTTGGAAAATGACTATTTTGATATAATTTTGTTAGGCGTCCCGTTTCGAAAGTTGAATGACTTTTTTTATAACTTAAAAGTCGTTTTTTAATTTAAAAGTTAAATAATTTTTTTAATATAAAATTCAGTTTTTTTTTCAAAAATTATTTAAATTACACCAAAGATATTTTTTATGTTTAGATGGCATAATTGAAGAAAAAATTCATATGAAGATGCAGGAAATAACTTACGGAGGTGGAAAAAGAAATTACCTCATCTTATAAGTTTTGAAACACCCAAATACTGTTTAGGCTTTTTATTTTGACACCCCAGGATTCTTTTTAATATTTGTTTGTCCTTTCTATTGTATAACTACTATTATATTACTGGTCTTCCATGTTGGTTTCTGAAGGGTGTTTTAATCGTATTGAAGTCTTTTTTAATTCAACAATCTATACTAATAAATTAAGTTTAGTATTGCTACATATTAAATGTTTTAAAAACAACATCCCATGTTATTCAACTTATAATTAGAATAAGAAATATTTTTAATTCTTAATTTCTTAACTTATTGCTAAACACACATTTCATCATTTTATTATTTCTTATAATATAATTTTACATTTATCTAATTGTTGTATAATACTCTTATTTAATATTTATATAATTTAATTTTTTCTTAATATGTAATATCTATTTATCTATCTATCTATATATATATATATATATATATATATATTAAATATTTTATAATATAATAACAATTATTATTTGAAGGAAGAAATGAACATGTAGAAATTTACTTATTCTACTATAAGAACAAGAATAAGACAAAGAATATGAATTTTTAACATAAAAATGAAATAACTAATTTCAAATTACTTATTCTACTTCAAGCATTAAACATTTTGAATGATGATGTGATAAAAGGTTGGAGATGGTACCATCTAAATCATAATACCGGTTTTCTTCTTTAATTTGTGAAGAGTAATGTTATTTTTTATTAAACAACTTAAAGCATTATGGATTATCCAATTAAAAATGCTTCCAACCACATAAATAATTTAAATTTTTTCCAGTTTTCATACAATTTTAAGAAAAACATGCGTGAATATGAAAGTGGACCAACATAAAATGAACCCAATACCTAAATATATTTATGTTAATTTTAAATTGATATTTATTTCATGCCCTAACTATTTACAACTAGTTAATTGCAAATTCCAACACACACACAAATATATATATATATATATATATATATATATATATATAATATATATATATATAATCAAGGATTTTTTTTTAATATTTCGTTAAATTATTCTGATGGTTTAATCTAGTAGAATTTTTAAAATACTTACAGAATATTATATCGCAATCTTTGCAGTTTTTAAAATATTAAACGATTTTTTAAAATGAAAATTACAGTTTTGCACATATGTTGGCGTGGATAAGTTCTTAGCATTAGCATGACAGAAGAACATAAACTTATGAAAAATTCTTAGCAGTCTCAGAAATTTAAGAATTTTAGAACCAGAAACTTTGTTTGTCTCTATCTCTCTTGTTCTTTTGCTGAAACTCATTCGACTGTTAACCTAAAATACAAGTTCAATATCCGATGTGGGAGTTCACATGGCAAATATCCAAGGATTCCTTTCTCGTCAATTTTTTTTTTTATCACACAGCGCTTTCCATTGCGTGCATCATGCCGTTTTCTCCACTAAAATATTGATTAAGACTAAGATTCTGCATTAACACTCACTAACACTAGCAAGAACACAAAAACAAATAAACACAGGACAATCTTCTTCTCTCATCTGTAATCATAAATAGCAGATAGATAGATAGATAGATAAACCTTGATAGATAGAAACAGAAAACACACACATTACAAGAGTTTGAAGAAGCCAGCAACTGAAAAGCACCACACCCTCGAAGTTGATGATGATAAAGACGAGCAACCCGTTTCTCAAAATCTTGTCCACCATTCTTCTTTTGGCCTCTCTCTTCATCTACATCCTCGTTGCTCCCTCTTTCTTCGCTTCGCCTCAGCTCTACAAGCACTTGCATTTGCAAGCTCAAGATTTTGAGTTCTGCCCAAGTAACTACACCAACCATTGTCCATGCCAAGACCCCATAAGGGCCAGACGCTTCTCCAAAGCCAAATGGTTCCGTAAAGAGCGTCACTGCCCTGAGAGAACTCAAGGGTTGAGGTGCCTCATTCCAACCCCACCGAACTACCAAACCCCATTTCCTTGGCCTAAGAGCAAGGACACTGCATGGTTCAGTAACGTGCCTTTTCCCAAGCTAGTGGAGTATAAGAAGTCGCAGAATTGGGTTAGGTTGGAAGGTGACCGTTTTGTGTTTCCAGGAGGTGGCACTTCGTTTACCGAAGGTGTCAATGCTTATGTTCATGCTCTAAACCGTCTTCTTCCTGTGTCTTTGAAATCCGGGGATATCAGAACAGTGCTTGATGTTGGATGTGGGGTGAGCTTAAATTATATATATGTGTTTTGCTTTTTATTTTCTTCCACTGACTTTCTTCAAACTTCTTCACTGCCTTATCTTTATATCCTTATCTTTATTTTGCTTTGTCCTTTCTTGTTTGGCCTATAGTAGAAAATACAGTCTGTCGAGGGAGGAGTTTCATTTGAAAGACAACATAGACGTTTTAGGATGTCTTTGGTTAAGTAGTTTCATTAAGTACTTATTATCTCGGTAAGCTATTATTGATGAGAGCTTATGGATAGCAGTAACAAACTTTTTCATGCACTGATGTTTACTAAAGCAAGTTAAAGAACATAACTAATAGGATTTATTTATGTTTTGTAGTTGAGTTGCCATGTCTTCTTTAAACTTTGCTTTTACAAACCTACCATCTGAATGTCTTTCTTCTATGTTAAGCGTAATACGGATAAGTATTTAAAGATAATAAATCTTATTGTCTTAACATAGTTCGAGATTTTGTCAGCAATTTTTTACTACACTTTCATGTTTTGATTTGTTTGTTTCGAACCTGTTTAGTTGTACTAACCAGTCAAAAACTTGAGATAACTCAATGTCGGAAAATTTTCACTTGCCTAATGAAGCTTGGTTCATCTTTTTGGGTTTATTTATCAGAACTTAATTTAA